>JBAJNP010009011.1:0-19006 GCA_036877545.1 Yasuhikotakia modesta
CACTTTTAATCCCAGTCAGACAGTCACTTCCTGTCTATGTGGGCGTTTCCTGTCGAGAAACAGCTGTAAACTGCACCGGACTTTATGCTAACAGTCAAAAACCTGCAGCTTTACAAGAGGAAACATCCTTGTGCTGTAAAAAACACTGAAATTAAAGCACTGTAAAATACCGATGCTGTGTTTGTGCATGTGAGACACAGCAATCTCTCTGACCAACAGTAAACACTGATTGAAATTCAGCTCACCTCGCTCTGAGCAAAAAACCCTGATGAAAAGAGATGAAAGGAGAGAGGGACTCAAACATGTGTTGCTATTATAGGAGAAAGACGAGTGCATAATCTGATGTGTGTGATCGGGTGTGTGATGAGACAAACGACCCCACACACACACACACACTCACCCTGTCAAAGTTTAATCACCGTGAACTTACGTGCAACGTTTTCACAACCCCTCACATGACGGCACAAAAGCAGCGGAAAAGCAGCAATGTTGTGGGACATAATTGGAGAGTTTGGGATCTGTTCCGAATTTAGATGATTAAATGATTGCGAATCCTGCGGGCTAATGCACTGTGTTATGAGAGTCTACTTAATGAGAATAATTTCAGAGCATTAGGAAAGATATCACAGCCTTAGTCTCAAGTGACATTTCGATAAATTCGACCCGCACGTACACTCCCATATATAAACACACTCCCATATATAAACACACCGGAGGCACACATGAAACAATTTGGAAAACAAAAGAGCTGATATTTGTGACCTCATTATAATTATGCTTTCATACAGGTGCACACACACTGCACAAATATCTACACACACACACACACCATGTTCTACGGCTGACAATCGTTCGTATTTGTTCTTTTGTTACAAGGTGATACAGGTCAAAAACACAGCCAGTCCTACCCAACGCGAGTTTAATCTATACGTTTTCTTGCAAACTAACAATAAATGTTAACAATAGCCTTGATTTAACAAAACACAATGAACCTAGCAGTAATACTTTCACAGCCAGGCAACAAACAACTACAAACAAACGATGCGTCAGAAGAGAGAGAAATCTCGGAGACAGACACGCACCTGACAGCGCGCAGAATTTATTCAAGTTAGCTGAACTGAATTACTTCAATGACCCCTATTCTATTAACAATTTAATCAGAACCTACAACATAAAGCTCACGTCTGCTAGCTCTGAGGAACCTGTGGAGGAACGACACCTTTAAGATAAGAAGTAAAAGCTAAAATAAGCCACAAAAAAAATTCACAAACGTAAATCGCACGTGAGATGTTACCTCAGTTAAACAAGGACTTTAAAGAGAAAATGTTATGTATGTGACCAGGCACTTGAACCCCAAGCAGGGTTTGATCCACAAACCTTCCCACCACCATCACCAGATCTTTAACCACTTCACCACACCACTGACACCCGAAGACACCAGCTCATCTCTGTCTAAAATTAACTCACTAGCATTTTGTCCAACTAGGTCTAAAGATCAAACAGTTAAAGGTAGTCAACACAGAGAGACTAGCAATACTAAGCTTGTTTAGAAAGCATAAGATCTCACCCTAGGAATGCAGACATATAGTTTGACAGGCAAGTAGGACATACTATCACTGCATTCAAACCCAATACACACACTTAAATTAACATTACAGTAAACTTACTTCAGTATTTTCCTGTTTTTATGTGCCACAAAAGCTATTTGACTCAGTTTGTCGTGAATAGCTGTTGTATGGATTATATGACATCATTCAATCAATGCACTCAGCTAACAAATGCAGAGTCCAGATTAGCCACAATCCTTCAATTAAAGTCTGTAAACACTGACTCCACAGAATCGCTCTGTCTATGAACAGCCAATAATCACAATGTGTCTGTAAAGCACAACCAAAAGAAACATAAATAAAGGTTACATGATGTGAGGTCACAGGTGCGTGCGGCTCATCCAATCAGCTTTCAGAAGCCTAAACATCTGTTTTATAAGGAGAAATTTAGTCTATGTTTTACTTTAACCTGTTTCATTGATGTCCTCTACCTTTAAGTATCTTGAATGTCTTGACAATATTAGATGTCATGTCAACAGTCAATAAAGCTTTTAGGAATCTGACTGAGAATCGTTAAGAAACCATTTAGGTTTCCTAATGATTCTTTAAGTCATTTTGAGAAAGACGGCAGACAACACAACTTTCAGAAGCCTGTTGTGACAGTGAACAGAAGTAACTCATTTAAAATAAACAATTCTTAGAATAAACAGCCTATAGCCATCTCCATTTCCACAAAATGACATCTACTGTAGTAACTCTGCTGTCTTATCTCTTACATGCTAGCATAATATCAAGGGCAATGATTAACGTCTGTGTGAATCAGACGCTGCAGTAGATTTTTCCAGAACCATTTTTCCATCAAATTTTATGAAATCAACTTAATATCAACAATAAAATTCTTGACAGCAATCACAGCTGGACAGCTATCAGAACATTCAATGTCAGTCAATGAATTAAGAATTAAAGGTGTTCTGTTTCACAGGCCATGAGAATCTGACATACACACACACACAGTATACACAACTAACCTCATCTGAAATTAAAGACCCTCACACACACATGCACACAGATTTCTTTATCATCTAGAGCTTATTGTAACCCAGGTCACAGGGTTGAGTATTGATCTGAGGGCTCAGGACTCAGGGGGAATAATCAAACCCTCAGAGATAGATTGGAAACTTTGATCTCTCTGCTCAAAGTGTCAAACGCATTCTTTAAACAAGATCTACAGATGATTTGGCTTATTGAACCCTTCGCTTCGGCCTTGTGCGTGTTGAGGACATTAGAACCATGTGAGAGTTTGGGAATAAATGGTTGGAAATATTTGTAATCTCAAAGTTAACTAGATATGCATTTCCAATGCAAGGCAGCTAAAAAAATAGGGGTTAAGTTTCTAAATGTGTGTGTAACACGATACAACTATGGCTCAAAGTTTTACTGGAGACTCTTGTATTCGTTACAGAAGCATAATATAGAATAATATAAATGATTTAATACTGTAATAGAGCAACATAGACAAGACAGTATAGAATAGTATAGGTTAGTATGGAATAGTATTGATTAGTATAGACCAGTATAGAATAGTATAGATTAGTATAGAATAGTATAGATTAGTATAGAATAGTATAGATTAGTATAGAATAGTATAGATTAGTATGAAATAGTATAGATCAGTGTAGAACAGTATAGATTAGAACAAGGACCCTCACATTAATGCACTGCAGTAATGTTTCTGAACTCAGTTCTGTTGCTCTTTCCAGTTCAGCAGATGATTTGAAGCTCAGACAGTGACAAGATCTTATTAAGATCAAACTAAGATGGCAAAACAAAGCATGTAAGACGCTCTTTATTTCTTCATCTCTGCAGGTGGATTTCACAGGTCACGCTCTCGTGAGCACACTCGTGCATCAACAGTTAATGGCTTTTTAAGTACATCACAAAGACAGTGAGTGAGTGAGTGAGTGAGTGAGTGAGTGAGTGTACTGCAGGAAGTGTGTAGATATACTATAACTGTATACCACCATACTACTATTTATGCACTTGGTATGCATCTAAAGCCTACTACATTTACCATTGTGTAAAACAATGAACACTGTACACAATACTGTATCCCACAATGCAACATACTAAACAAGTCATTAACATAAAGTAAACATTAACTTGACAACTAGTTACCCACTTCTAGGACTAGTCAATTAGTACAAATGAGAAACAAAATGAGATACAACCTAGCTAACAGGGAATAGAGGTCTAATGTTCTCCAAGAGTTGTCAAATTTATTCCTAGAACATTCAAAAGAACGTTTGTCCCTTTTGTGTTACTTAATGGAAATATTAGGGAAACGCTCTTTCATATAAGCACAGATATAGTTTAAATTTTGCATGCTCATTTGTACACTTCCCATTTTCCCTTATTTCAAACTAAGTACAAAAAAGTCAGGAAAGACCTGCAATCTGTCTTCAGCTCATCACGTAATGCTGTTTCAGTAGGTTCATAAGGTGTTTCTAAACTTGCGTCACAGAATTAGTGAGGTCCAGTTATCCGTTAATGGCCGAGAGCTGGTGTCCATGAGGAAGTTCGGATAAAGTTCCATGAGGTTTCCATGGAAACGTGTCACAGGAATAACAAGGCTATGTAGATCTTTTTTTTCTTTTGGGAGCTCAGACTCTAAAACAGCTCACATCTGCTTCTGAGGGACCAAGGGTGATTTAATGAGGCTTTAACTTTGGCCCTTTAAAGCCACCGTAGCTGGAGGGGCGGAAGAAGGATCTGTGAGTTCTGCGGTTCATGAACCCTGCTGGGCTAAAACTTAGGACACTGTTTTCCCTTGGCACTTTATAATGGATTCAACAGGCAAGACAGCTTGTTAAAGACCTTCATAAGTTTCTCTTTCTCTCTCACACACACAGACTGGCTCACTTATCACTACTAAATGCTAACTCTCTTTCTTTCTCTCTCTCTCTCTCTCTCTTTCTCTCACACACACACACACACGCACTGCCTCCAACTTCTGTAGCCATTGTACTGTATCAACTTGTCCTGAGGTGATGCAGCTAAACATCACACACACACACACCTAAAACTCTTGTCATTCTCCTGCTGATACATAAAACCTATTTCTTACACCGTTTTAAAAATACACATATTTAAACAAACCCAAATCCAATTTTTGCCCCCGAAATGCTGCTGTGTTTCTCTAAATATCGCTTCACTTTACACGCACAGTAAACATTTGCATGATCAAAATAAGATAATGACGTTCCAGGTCATGTTGTAGGATTACAGGGGAAGATTCAGGCCTGAGGACTAGAGGAGTAATTTGACAGTAAATAATAACATCAACACCACAGTGATCAGACCTGCGGGGGAAAGGGCGAGAGACTCTGAGAGAGACGGGGAGAGAGAGAGAGTACAGTGATCTGCAGTCTCTAGATCATTAACACACATCACCCTGCAATTAAAAACTCATTTATCTTAATTACTTGACTAATGGGACGAGTCCCTGCAGATAGACATGCACACAAACACACACGCCCTTACACACACTTCCCCAAAGGACACTCACAATGACATATGCACATACACACACACACACACACACACACACACACGAAAATCTGTGAAAAGCCATCAGTTAATGTTCAGAAAAGCCTATACAACACACACACACACACACTAGCTACCAAAGATAGCTACACACCAGCACACACAACTAACAATTTTAGGATGTGAGAATTTTTGTATTGATGATGATATTACAGAGCAAATAGAGACATCAGAACACATTTAATCACAACACATGTAGTCAGCCAATCAGAACACATTTGTTTTTGATTGGCTAGGTTTTCTGATGGCAATAATGGAGCGGACTGACTCCAGTTTGCTGATTTTTCATGTGACATTTTTTACTGACATCTTTCCGAGGCAATTTATGTGCGACATTTAAAACAATTCCTTATAGCGTCCTTATGTTTTATGTTTCATAAAACGTTTTACGCTTCTTAGAGGGAACATTGCAGTAATCTGCAACACATCTAAAGCATCTGTGTTCTGCAGACTGGAGCAGTCTCACCTGAAACAATGAACAAATAATGTGTAAGACTAGCCAGCGCTAGTCATGCCAGCCCCACTTCCTGTTTTAACAGGAAATATGTCAGAGAGCGCTACATCTCTCTCTCTCTCGTTTTCCCTTGCTTCCTTGATTGTCCCCTTTGGATCCACACACAGCAGCTATGACAGAGCAAGCAATATGAATTCTAATAGAGCAATTACCATTATGAATGATAACTGGTGATATTCGGCTGATCTGGGGTCAGGGCCCGTGCCGATAGCTCTTATGATTACTGAGTGTGGAATCAGGTTAAAATAGCAACGCTCCACTAGCCTGCGGAAATGTTTAACCCACATCAGGGATCTCGGTCCTATTGATTAGACCATTAGACTTGAAACGCTTGGGGGAAATTTGCACAATCCTCTTTCCATACAAAATCTCTGCATTAATGTTCCACAGTTCCACGTTAACGCCATCAGATTCCTCCTAAACGCTCATCTGGCCAGCTTCCAGTTCTTTTCCAGAAACTCTAGAATGCTTTATGTAATATTTGGCGGGTTTTGCTGTTCCTGTATTGCATCAAAAATAATTTACTCCTTACTCCTCTTACTCCTCAGTTGAAGAAGCCTACGGGACGATGATAGTATGATACAACCATCATTCACACGTTTCTGGAATGTTTATAAAACGCTCCACTAACAACTTGAGAATAACATTTTGGATATGTAAAAAATTCTACTAACTTATATTAGCCAACGTTCTGAGAATGTTACCTGTTAGCTGACACATTAGCCAGGACTAGATTAACCCTTTTAATGGGGTATTTAACCCACCCAGCACATACTTGCACATTGTATGCATAAACAGAACACAAAACCATTTAACACAGACACACAGTCACTGAAGACTCCATCTTTCAAACATCCATCTTTCATTTTAAATATGTATCATAGAAAACACTTATGCTGGAGCACTCATGGTCTCTCTCTCTCTCTCTTTCTCTGCTGTCCCTCCCTCTACTCTGTCTGTCTCATGCTGATAGCAATGAAAGTGATCTAAGGGGGAGGCCAAACACATACACAATGTGTGTGTGTACGCTGTGGGAATGTTTGTCCTGCTGTGTTAAGCTCACATATGGACTGAACCGACAAAGAGTTTAAGATCCACACATTCTTACAGCCCAAATACTGTTCTGTATTCTTACATTCTAAACATATACAGCCCAGCAGCAATAACCAGTGACAGTGTGTGTGTGTGTGTGTGTGTGTGTGTGTGTGTGTGTGTGTGATGTGACTAACCTGATACAATAGTGTATCCGATACCACGCGGACGACCCAGGTCCTGATCAATGGCCCGGATCTTACGAACTTCATATCCCTACAGACACAAATAAATGACTGTGATAAAGACATGTATGTTTATTTAAACACTCACATACTGTAAACACAACACATGCCTTCTATAAAACATTAAATAAACAACCTCAGTGACTTAATAAACCACATGCACATATTCTTGGTTTTATGCATTAACTTACATTAAAACATTAAAATATTATACAACTGAAAATTATAAGAACAACTTTCACATTCTTTCTGTGAAAAGAAAGTTTATGAAGTATTAAAATCATTTAGTTATTGCAATATTTGTTTACTGCATAAAGACTCAAAAACATTTATGCATTATTTTTTTATTATTTTACTTAATTCAACTGCAGTTTCACATTCCTTCACTAACTCTGATAAACTGTGACCCTGTTCACGAACCCCGAGTCTGAGACCCGTTTTCAGCTACTCTGACATCGGTTTCAAAACCCAATGAAAGAAGTGACGTGCTGAAAAACAACAAACGGAGAAATATTCCGGAATGGGAATTAGAAAACGCTTTGATCCCGAACGCACAACGACTAAGATGTTCGAAGGAAAAGCGTTTGCCATTGATCCAGCTAATAGTGTCTGAGAGCTATTTATGCTTCATTTCTGCCAAAACTTGTCCACCCTCAGTGCACACAATCAATTACAGCACGTTTACCCGCAGAACGACAGAAAGAGCCGGAGAGATGCGCATGACAAAAGCACGGAGCGGCTGGACGCGCGGATGAAGTGTGGCTGAAGTAATTTGCCAGCTATTCTCTTGCGGTCCGCCGGGTGGGATGTTCAATCATGCACGCGTCTCTCTCTCTCTCTTTCTCATCCCTAAACATTTCTTGTACGACCCGTTCGTTTACCGCTGTGTCCGTCCTCCATCTCTCCTGTCTCTTCCACCATCTCAGATCAAGCGCTTGACAGCCAAATTGTGTTTGGCCCTAAAAAGCCTTTAAATGTCACCCTGACAAAAGAAAACGGCAAACAGCGGTGCGAAAGATCCCCGCTTCTCCTGCAAAACATCGTTTTACTCTCCCTTTTACCCTTTGTCAAACTTTTGTACGTTTGGCAGGTGAAAGCATGTGGATAAGTGCTGCGTTCTGTGGGGGGTCAGCGTTTGGACGGTTCCCAGGGAACGTTCTCAATACATTGGATAACGCTCATTAAAAGTTCTCTCAAAACGTTCTTGCAGTAACGTTAACAGTATATTTCTAACATTATATATCATTTTTCAAAAACGTTATTCTTAAGTTGTCAGTGGAACGTTTTAAAAGTTATAAATGTAACAAAATGTTTCAATAACTTTCTTCTAACCAAACATCATTAACCCAACATCTAAAAAACACATTTTGAACAGTCCTAGAACTTACAAAATAACATTTTTAGTGTTTCTGTTGCTTAATGGAAACATTAGGTAAACGTTCTTACAACCTAAATTGCCTGAGTTAATTAACATGATGGCTTAACATGGAAACAAAAAACTTAGTACTTGCTTATGAAATAAGAGTTTTGTAAACAACATATGAATCTCAAATATGTAATTTATGTGTATTTTATCATTTCATAATATTTCAATGTAAACGTTTTTTCAATGTTTTTTTGATGGCTGCCTGTGATGCACTAGCAGAAAAGTCGCTAGTTCTTGGCTTCGCTAACTAGAACTGTCATGACATCATTGTGCTCCAGTTCCAAAGCAAGCAGTCACATGACCTTAAGGGCTCAGGCGATTGGCTCACAAAACCGTAAAACTGTGCCTGTGAAACAAAGATGGCAGTGTGCAGGTCGAGACAACCATCATTAAGATGAGAGAGACCAGATATGAGAACTGTATGTGTGAGAGGAACACAACTGAGAGTAGCAGACAGACAAATGACAGAGAGAGAGAGCAAGAGACAGACAGACACAAAGTGAGAGAGAAAAAGAGAAAGAAGGAAAAGGAGAGAGAGAAAGGGAGGGTAAAACGAGGTGTTTTGACAGATGACCGACGACGACGGCGTGTGTTTGATATCTGTTTACGTGTAAATGTCAGGCGCCTTGAGAACTCTCCACACCCACTCAGTCACTTCGCCTGAGGCCGATGACTGCGCTGACACACACTCCGTCTGTGCGTGTGTGTGTGAGGAAAGATAAGGTTTAAGCGCTCTGCGTGTGGCTAAGTGTACCTGTCAACATCGCTTTATATGAACACGCCAGTGTGACGTGTGCCGGTATTGAGGGCACACGTGTTCAGAACGGCTAATTCTCTGCGCAACGGCCTCTTGTTTTCAGAGTGCCACGGAGGGTTCCCGCTTCTTGTGAAGATGGACTGGAGACGCTTTCGGAAATAAGAAATGAAACGCCAAAAGCAATCGTGTCCGTTAAGGGCTCGATGCTGACCGGCAAATTTAGACAGAACAACTAGTCTGAAGTCATCACTTTCTCACTTTCCCTGACCTTGTTAAAGATGCCTGATATATCTGTGCCACCGGTCTTCACTTCTGAGAGACTCCAAAGTTAATATGCGTGCACAACGGACTGGAGAAGGAGCGACGGGGACAAAAAGACATGAAGAGAGAAAGACAGGAAGTAAAGTGACATGCTGGCCAAGTATGGTGACCCATACTTGGAGTTTGTCCTCTGCCTTTAACCCACACATTGGAAGACTGAGTTGTAAACACACAGTGCAAAATGACAGGAGAGAGAGACAATAAGAGAGAGAGACAGGAGAGAGAGACAAAAGAGAAAGAGAGACAGGAGAGAGAGACAATGAGAGAGAGAGACAGGAAAGACAGACAAGAAAGAAAAAAAACAGGCAAACAAAATTTCAGTTGTGTCAATGTAGCTTAGCTGCAGTGGGAAAGTATGGCTAAAATCTTATAGCATGATATAGGGGATTTGAAATTGCTATATACAGTGATATACAGGGACATATGTACTGTATTCTTTTCCTGAAATATCTTGCAGATTCTTTAAGGACATGAAGTGAGTTATGAGTTCTTAAAGTGACGGTATGTTTTCATATCACATCAGTTCTTTTATCTCAAAAGATCAAGGACAATTTGATTGTAAATGACACAAGTCTTTAATATTATTCTTCTGATGCCATGAAAGCTGAGTTATTTCCTACAGGAAACACAAACCCAGTTAAAAAGTTATCGTCTCTTGACAAAGCTTTGTTATCACGTTTTCTTACTAAATCGGACAGTAGCTTCACTAAGTAATTTTAACTCTTTGCTGGTTACTTTAAAGCAAGAGTTTTAACACAAGCAACACTTTGTTCGACAGGCGGCCATGATGGATAAATAAGTCATTTTCAAACGGATGTAAATGCTGCACAGACAGAAACAGACACACACATGCATGGAAATAAACACACAGTGGGTGACAGAGAATAGACACACACAGGAATAAAGAAGTGATGGTGAAATCGTGGCCGGATTGACCCCTTACACACTCTCGTATGTAAGCTGGTCTGAGTGTAAATCTAACATTATAATTACTGTAATATCCCACTGACAGTTCACAGGTATAATGGCTGCTTCCCTCATAATTATGCTCTAATTACTCAACACACATTACATCTCCATTTTACAGCCAAATTGTCTCTCTCTTGTTCTGTCTCATTCCCTGCACAATTGTTTGTTTTTTTACAAATTTTATTTATTTACATATATTCCTGTTTTTGGCATCTATTTGAACAGAATCTATGGCTGTGACTCAAAACCCAATAATGCTATTCAGATAAACTCAGGTAAAAGATGATGTTTGTGGGTAAATCTCACGGTGTCACAGAAACACGACCAGGTCACATCTTAAAAATAAAAAGTTTAGGTTAAAGCAGATTAAGCTCATGTGCTTCGTTATTCAAAATGTGCTTCAGTATCACAATTCAAAACAAAAAGTCCTAAAAACATTTTTTAAAATGTCAAATCTAATGTTAAAAACTATTTGTGTGTATGTGTGTGTGTGTGTGTGTGTGTGTGTACTGACAGGCGGGGCGTCCTCCATTATATTGGTGCTGTAGGGGAGGTTGGTGAAGATGGGGTCCATGTCCTGAACATCGGTGATGGTAATCGCCAGATTTGCCAGACTAGAGAGAGGACGACGTTTATCCTGATCCTGTTACACACACAAAACACACACAAAACACACACACACGTCTCATTAGACTGTTGAAGCGACAGAAGGAATCGACTGTAAGTTCAGTCTCTCACCGTGGCGTTAACGGTGAGCTGATAGGCGGCTGTGGTCTCATAGTCCAACGTTCTGGTCACTGTGACGGTTCCTCTGGCACCGTCGATGGAGAAGAAGGCAGAGGGAGGCTGGAAGGAGAAGAGCACACTGCCGCCGGTCCCCTGATCCGGGTCTGTGGCGTTCACCATAAACACTGATGTTCCAACCGGAGTGTTCTGTGCACACACACACACTCATTACAGTTATGAATGTGTTGTTTTTCATCTTTAGTTACTTTCTAGAAAGAAAGAAAGAGTTAATTTCAGCTGTAAGTAATCATCAGATGATCAACCTGCATTTGTGACGTGACGCTGTAGATCGCATGCAAAAAACACACAAACCTCAGGAGCCAAGCAAATGTAAAACGTACCATTACAGTCATTTTATTACTGATAAACGGTTCTTACACAATTTAAAAAAACAAAGTGAAAAGCCTGAATGTTTTTATTATGGTAACACCGCCATCATGTTTTTTCCTAAACAAAAAGTGTGAACACAAACTACAAAAGCCACCAATATTCAATAAATAGCACAATAAACAATTCTAGGGCCACATAAAGAAGAGAAAAAGAGCGACGGCAAAGCAGATTCTTCCTGAAAGAGAGAAGTTGTACTCCAGCAAGCTCTCACTCCTTATCTCCTCCAATAAAACAGCAGATATCCATCCTTTGAAAAGAAAGGATTAGAAAAGATTCAGATAAACTATTGGAGAGAAAGAAAGCATAAGAAGTATAAGACGAAAAAAGATAAAAGTGGAAGAGAAAAGAGGATTAGATAGAAGGCAAGAAGATAGGAAAGGTGTGGACAGTGAATTTCAACTTTTTCTCCAGCCTCACGGTTTCTGCTCCACACTGAAGTTTTCCACGTTCCTCAAAACAAATCCAGGCTCCAGCCCGGAAAACAGAAGCACTTATTACATCCTTCCGATTAATAACAGCCCTCATGTCACAACAAACTCTCTGACAGTTTCGTTTGGGTTTCCATCATCACTGTTAAAATGAATCACATATAAACATTAGAAACATATAAGAATATTTAGCTGCCTCCTATACAAAAAACGTATTGATCTATATACAGAATTTAAATCTAACGTGAGGAGAAAGCTAAGACGAATATCAAATGGAAAGAATGAAAGAAGAAAAGGAATGCATGAGTGAAAAAGAAGGCATATCTAATAGTATTAAAAACTGCAAATACGGCAGGGACTCCCCAGCCTCTTTCAACTGGAGTGTGTTAGAGGAGATTATTCCCAAAGCAGGAAGACTGAGAGCGGGAGACGTGCGAGACAGAGGCTAGCGCTTATTAGCTTTCTGGCTGTTATGAACACTGTGGCACAGGAAAATTCAGTTTACACAAAAACAGCGTCAGCACGGGGAAAAAGTGAAAAAGTGGAGCGAGATTTCAGGTGAGGTGTGAAGAGAGATTCAGAGTAAGATCCAAATTGTAATGTGAAGAGATATTTAGAGCGAGATGTGAGGTGCACAAGATTCAGAATTCACATCAGACTGAGATTCAGAACTACGATTTAGAGTCAGAATCAAATTCATTCAGAGTAAGATTCAGATTGAGTGACATTCATATTGAGGTTCAGAATGAGATTTAAATTGAGATCACATGATTCAAAGTGAGACAAGAAGTGAGACCCAGATTAAAATGTGAAGTGATGTTTAGAGTTAAGTGGAGTGAGATTCAGAGTGAAATTCAGATCGGTTTACTGTGAGCTACTTCAGATCAAGATTTATAGCAAGATGGGTTTAATAAAGTCAATAACGGGGGCAATAAACACTAAAGCCTCACATCCAGTTATACATTCTCAAGCTCTATAATTACTATTATCTCATATTTCTAAATGATCACAAGCCCCATTAGTTCATTAAACCATCTAAAGTATTCAGATGAACAGCCTCTCTGAGGACAGGAAAGCATTTTGGATCACAGGGGTTTCCCTTCATTTCATTTGTCTGTTCTTTTCTATCAAATTCAATTCAGTCCTTATCACCAAGAGTCCAGTATCTACAGTAAGTAGCATAAATGATCTGCGCTACACACAGCAGACACTTATATTCGGTGCTTTACTAAAGCTAAAATTACTGAAGTCTATCATACAACCAGGGAAAGAACTGTGGTCTCAGGTGCAGATGTGTCAGATAATACGTGTATTCATTTAAAATCACATTCAATATAACAGACCTCATACGGTACAACGCTACACAGCGTATTAAGATATATGATGACAACATATGATATTTGTAAAATAGATGTATACATGCACACACACACACACACTTTTTTGAAGACCACTCACCCAAAGAAATAAACAATTTCCACCCATTGAAATTCAGTATAACTCAGCATAAATGACCAATGACGTAACTCCATTATAGTAATTAGGTACAACAATAATACAGTAAGACAGTTTTATAGTTTCATAGTCAACATTTCAACATTTGCTCTTCACTAATCTTTGCCGCTAAATAAAACACACAGTTCGAGGTCTGAACGGAGGCAGATGTGTTGCCATTATACACCAATCAGCAGTGACAACATTTGCATAAACTGATGTTTTCTTCACAATTAATAAACAACCAAACATGTCTTAATGAATTAATCTGATCAGTCAATTCTCTGAACGCATCTGAACGTCACCGTTCGACACTCACCAAGCGTCTTGTTTTACATCAACAACTGAAGACATTCAAACGCTTGTGAAAACACATCTGTTATATGCGGCACTTCAAGCGCCCCAAAAGTGAAACTTCACACAACATAACGTAACGCACATCCACAAAATCTCCACAGCAGTCCATTTAGTTCAGCTTGGAGGAAGTCCAGAATACTTCTGAGGTCTGTAAAGCCCCCACAGTGACTGCTTCACTGACCATTAGCTTGTGCATTAAACAAGCTCCATGGGAATAATTACCCAGACACAACTGAGAGATATTAGCAAATTAACTCATTTATGCTCTCTTTGCTAAAGCCCAGTATGATTCTGGCCACGATTTGGCTGTCTGAGAGAAATTTACAAAATCGTGAAAGATTCATGGAATCCAGCACCAAAATTATGGTCTTCAGTCACTCGCTAGACATGGTCACACTGAGTCAATTAAAACAGCGATTATAGATTAATATCTTGTACATTTTTGCTGGAGTCATGCTGGTACATTCAACAATCATAAATAACTATTACAAATCATACAATGTCACGTTTGTTAACCGTCTGCTTGGACACATGTCCCTGAGCAAAATTAGACTATCACACTATTGGCTAATAGGCAGGTAGCCAGCTAGTCACCTTCAGAACTCAGCTGCATCAGTTCTGTACAGTTTTATATTCTGTAAACACTATAAAACCAGAACAACCAGCTATTGTTTCACATTTCACACAGAAGTTATTTTAGCTTCACTCTCAGAGTGTTTTGTCATTAGCGACTTCCTGTCGCTAGCTTTGGGGAGGGGGGCTGATTGACGTTACTCTGGGAAACGCTCACGAAGAGCTGCCCTTTGGGGCGAGCGGGGGAGTGAATAACGATCCAGAAGAAAGTTAAAGTTTAGCACAGGTTTAGCATGAGTAGATGACTGAGAGTACTAGTGTACCCAGGGCTTTTCATTGATTGGGAGGGTTAATAGAGACATTGTATGATGGAGCAGGTGAGGTACAGAGTCGTACGCTCAGAAAAGTGAGGCTGGCTCAGGCAGTAAAGGGCTAATTTGCAGGGCCGGCGTGGCGCGGTGGCAGGATCACGCGGTGAGCTAGCCTAAAGCCTTAAAAACCCCTGCAGGGTACAAGCAGAGCTGCCCGAGCGCCGCCAACAATACCGCACTGATTACAGCTACGCCCGCTAAAAGACCGGACTCAAACGCCCACTCCCGCATCTACAGGGTTCATGATTACACCTCTCGTTCTCTCAGTTCTTTTATCCTTCTCTCTGCTTTTCCTTTCTTCTTTCCCTTTTTCTTTGTAACGTCACTTTTCTCATTTGACTTTCACAGTTTCTTTTCTCACCGTCTCGTTGGCCGTCTTTCTCGAACGCTGCCACAGTCGTGAGAGCTTCAAGTTTGTCAGACAGCAGGTTGCCCTTCAAAAGACCTGAGCGAGGTTAGGAAGACACGTTCTCCCAAATTATGCAAATTATAATGCAACTATATTCCTTTTTAATTTGACGCCTACATCAAGCAGGGAAATTATTATGTAAATGAATACATTCCTGCACCCCTTTTTAAAATCTGCTCTCTTACTGTAAAAACACACAATTGAATAAACATCTGTTTGATGTTGTACAACAACTATAACCAGATACATCACTGAAGAAAATCCAAGCTATGCTTTTTCTTAAACCAGCATTTCTGTATTCATCGTTCACGTGTGTAGCAGATACGCTGCAGAGCATCTTAATAATGCACCAATAGCAACTCTAAAACACTAATGTCTTTAATTCACTTTTATTCCACAAACACACGCTGATGTTTTACATTCTGTTTCCTCTCAAGAAAGAGAATCAGCTACTAAATTCAACACTTGTGTTCCTCAGTATCTCAGTAAGTCTTGTGTTTTACCACCATCCATCAGAACGAGAGATACCTCATAAATCACAACTGAAATGAGCTAATCAATTATTCAACACCTTATCCAACCTGAAGACAAACACAACGCCCTTCAAACGAACATTACAGTCACACAGAGCTGAGAGCGGCGCGTGTGAATCACAGAGGTCTCAGATACTACAGAAAATGATATGTTAGTGTTCCCATTCATCTCAGTAACTCAGCTGGAACAAACACGACTGCATTCGCACAACTGTTCTAGAAACGAGGAGTTTATGGAGAGTAACTTGTGTATCAGACAAAACTGGGCCTTTTAGTTTATTTCATAACCATGCAACTATATCACGCTGGTTTGGACTCCCCTGTCTCGGTTTAGTTTTCCACATCCACAGCAGAACTTCTTCCAAGCTAACAATTTTCGGCTTTTTTCTTAACATTTTCATTAAGTAACAAAAGTGTTATTTTGCATGTTCTAGGAATATTCAAAACACCCACCACCATTGCTTGGCTTTAAGAACATTATTCAAACACTTCAGTAACATTTTTAAAAACATTCAATAAACAACCAAAAAAATACACTACTGTTACTGCAGGAACGTTTTTGCTAACTGGAATGTTTGAAAGAATGTTAGCCAACGTTTGAATGTTCCCTGTTAGCTGGGTTGCCCCACCGGTCGTGTTTTACATCAGTGCTCAGCTGGGATGTGTTGTGAACCCGTCCAACACCCCGCTGACCCAAAACTGCACTGTCAAACAGAAAAACAATCCCATCATTAACTTTCCTGACGACACGACATCTGTGGGGCTCATCAGCAACAATAAAGCAGATCAGGTCCTGGTGCAGGACAACAGTCTGTGAACATCAGCAGAACAAGAGAGCTGATTGTTGAATTCAGCTCAGATCCTCCTGCACACCAGTGACTAGACTGTGTAAACATCACACAGTTCCTCAATGACCTCCTGTGGACCTTAAACACATCTTGGTTGGCAAAAGAACACAATAAACGGCCTTTAAAACCTAAGATCAACTGGTAGACTATGGTCTGGTAGCAGATTTAAAATGTAAAAACAATGAATTCTGTTTGCATTGTGTTGTATGGATCTTCTGTATGGCATCATCGAGAAGGAAGAGCAGAAGTTAAAATGCCTCCTCACAATGTTAGACAAAACATCTCAAATAATCGTGGAAGATCCAATTTCTTTCATTAAATGTCAGCGTGAAGATGAAGCAGATGGCCTGAAGACCTCCAACCTCCTCAGCTTCTACAGATGTGGACATAGAAACTCCATCATTTAGCGCTGAGGACCATCCGTGGAAAGACCTTCTCTAGAC
This sequence comes from Yasuhikotakia modesta, assembly GCA_036877545.1. Lineage (NCBI taxonomy): Eukaryota > Metazoa > Chordata > Actinopteri > Cypriniformes > Botiidae > Yasuhikotakia > Yasuhikotakia modesta. Next base: position 17,050 of record JBAJNP010009011.1, read on the forward strand.
GTTTCATTCTGGTCTGCTGACACACACACTCATAACACTCTCATGCCATAATGTGTATAATCACAGACATTATACACATTATAGACTTGAACACACATCTCACATACACATTTCAGAGAAAAGTTATTTGAGAAACAACTTATTTAGGCTAATGTCACTAAACCATCATAATTGTCCACAGAATAAGAGACAAAGAGTGAGACGAGAGACAAGAGAGAAACAGAGAGAGACAAGACCGAGAGAGGGAGAATGAAAGAGAGAAAAGACAGTGAGTGAGTGAGTGAAAGAGAGAGGCACTACATTGAATGTAAATTGCCTGAGATCAGAATTTCAATTTTCTTGTCCTTATTCATACATTTTATTTGAGTTTTTTCACTCCTCTGTTTTCCTCTTACAGTTAAAAACAGAGAGACAGCTCTTTTTATATTCCTTGTCTTCACGTCTAAATGTATTTTTATTCGCTAGTGTTATCAACTCTATCTTTCTCTTACAGTTACTATCAACATTATGTCTTTGGAAATTTCCCCTAAGATACATTGTTTTGCATTATTTTTGTTTCTACGCTGTTTTCTCCACACAGCTTTGCTGCAAATGCTTTGGCTACACAAATACACAGTTTCTGTCATGCCAGTGAAGCTCAGCTAAATTGAAAACTGAAATGGGAGGGAGAGAGAGAGTGAAGGGTGAGTAATGAAGCAGAAGAATAGCTCTCTTTCTTCACCTGATGGAAATGGCTCTTAATGGGAGGGGCCAAACACCTCCATCCCTTTTGATCCATCTCTCCACAAACTATGAATCACAGCTTTCAATAAACACACACACACACACACACACACAATAGGGTACCACAAATCTTCAAGGCTCCGCCCACAAGCACCAACACAATGCTGGTGACAATGGTGCCATAATGATTTTTAGAAGCACCTTCTTAACTTAGAAGACGCAGCTCCCGACATGTGAACTAGGGTTAATAGTTGGCGCTCACTTATTTTGGGGAAGATGGAACACTTGATCGATCAAAAGTAAATAATTCTAGTAACTTTTGCCATTTTATAATTAACAAAACAATTATGTTTTCAAACAATTTAGTTTCTGAGGACATAGTATAACATGTAAACATGGTTTATGGAGACTATATCTTATACTCATTTGTGTCCTTAAACCTCATATTTAAACTCTCACACACACACACACACGCACATACACACAAGCATACGCACACACACATACGCATGTATACACATGCACACACACAACTTGATTGTTTGGCTGTAAGATGTGAAAAGGGCAGATGGTTTTCAGACTCATTCATTCATGCAAAATGATAATTTTGTTCTTCAGATTTGTTGACCTCATACACGGACTGAGCCAAGGACAGTGTGTGTGTTGTGCAGGCTAGCGTACAGTGTGACACATGTAAATGTTGTGTATCATAATTTGTAGAGGTGTGTGTGTTGAGCTCTCTCAAAAAGACAGATGTAAATGTTTGTAAATGTATGAAAAAACTGCAGGTGAATGTGTGTGTGGCGGGGGTGACCTGCAAACGAGACACACCATTAAACAACACTGAGAAACACATTACAACATGAGGTACAACATTAAATCAGCACACACACAAACAGCTCACAGTTGACTGGCTGCTAAAAGTCTGCGCTGTGTATTTAAGATGAAAGACAATCAGGAAAAAGCCTGAAGAGAGAGAGAGATGTTGAAAGAGCAATATTTGGGTACCTCATGGTGAGCACAAGGACACCAGAAGGAAAAAAAATAACCCCTCCATCTCCACTTCCTCAGTCTCCAGCCTTCACACTCTTTCATTCCCTCATTTATCGTGTTTTTGTGCCTCGCTCGGAGACAGCCATGGTCTCACACACACACAGCAGAAACAATACGGTAAGAACAGGAATATGATGTTATTAAAAATTCTGTTATCATTTTGTTCCCAACCTACATGACT
>JBAJNP010009012.1:0-19005 GCA_036877545.1 Yasuhikotakia modesta
ATGAATCTAAAATATATGAAAGTCTAATGTTTATCAGTACATTACAGAAAATAATGAACTTTATCACAATATGCTAATTTTCTGAAAAGGACCTGTATATCACTGAATGGTTATATTCTTTTATAGTAATATGTGGATTTTAAAAATAACATGTTAAAAACATGTTTTGTTAAGCACTTTATTTATGCACATTTAGTGTAATTGAGATTTACATTTATATTTGTGGTTGAAGTTGACCATTTAATTTAGCATAATTGCAGTTTTATACTTACATTTTTAAAACACACACACACACTAATTGTGCACTGAACACTGTAATCTGGCCTCTTGGTTTAAAGGACAAAAATAACTGGCCCTTGTCATTATCAAAGTTGCCCATCCCTAGAATATGTAACCAGGTTAATGTTGCATTTCAATGTTCATTTTGAAGGATGATATCTCACTAAAACCGTTCAACATAGCATATTATTTTTTTGGGTGCTATCATTTATTTATGTATTTTTTATTATGACTTGATTCTATTTGAAGATAGTTGATTCTATCCTCTCGTCAGTTGCTGCTAAACTTGACTAAGGGAGATACGGATTAAGACTGTTAATATTTAAGATATTTTATGTGTATCTGTACAGATTTCTTTCCATATTTTTCAGTTGTGGGTAATATTGAGACACTTTGGGGGACAGTGAGGAAGTTCAGTAAGTTTGCATTGTTTGTGTGATGCCGCCATTTCATCCTCTTGGATAATAAATGTATGTGTGCTCTGCTCTTTTCTGTTCCAATATATACCAGGTATGTGTCAGTAAGGTATACTGTATTCTCATACGATCACCCTGGTTATCTTGTTAAGTAATGTAGTTATTTTGTTATTGTTATTATGTTAATAATTGACAGGCCAATGTGTGTAGACATTTATTGTTATGCTTGAATTCTTTAATTTCTCTACATGTATTCATTCAGTGTCAAGTGAGTTGCTGCTAAAATATACTGAGAGAGCCATTTTGAGGATAAATGTATGTGTGCTCTGCTCTCCTCTGTTCCATTATGCACCAGATGCAGTTTGTGTTGAACCAGTGGAAAGAATAAACCAATAGTCAGGGAAGGACAGGGCAGAGCTACACTCTTTACAAATACATAAGAGAAAGAATATGAAGAATATGATACAGTCATTAACTTGGTGTTAAAATGATAAAACAGAGCAAAAGGGTCTTACAAGGCAAGTGTTGCGAGATAGGCTTTAAAATAGGGTCAAGTTGGGCAATGTGGGGGTGTAACGACAGCACACAGGGGATCCATCTGCAGCGTAGCTTTATTCAATGTAAACATAGTCGTACAGGCAGGGGTCAGAAACACAGCAAAATAGCGAAATCCAAAACGCAGTCAGAGTCCGGGCAAAGATCAGGGCAGGCGGCAAACAAGAGAGTAATCCAAACACAAGGCGAGGTCACAAGGCAGGCGGCTAATGATCAAAAATGAGAAACCGTCCAGGAAATACACGGAAAAACCAGAGAACAAAAAAAACAGCGAAGAATGCTCAGAAATGCTATCCGGGGCAAAACGAGACTTCGCCTCGAGCAGCGGCACATGTGAGTTTATATTTAGTGTTTAATAAGTGTGATGGCCAGCAGGGGGAAAGCCCAAATAGGTTTGTGAAAAAGGGCCACGTTAGGCCATGGTAAGACATTGTAGACAATGAAAGGTCAACAATGCCACAAAGAAGCCATAGATTGAGAAAAGCTGAACATGATTCAGGGACACATTGAGCCATAGCACGAGAAAACCATCCATTAGAATTAATGCTGCGTTCCAGAAAATGAAATGCCAGACACATTGGTTGGGGATACATTTGATTAAATTAGTGTGTGAAGATATGGGGGTGCTGAACCATTGGTGGTTTTGTAGGGCAAGAGGAGAGATTTAAACTGGATGTGAGCAGCTATAGGAAGTTAGTGCAACCCAGGAGTGACGTGCGCTCTCTTTGGCTCATTTAAGGTCACCCTCACCACTGCATTCTCGACCATCCATTTGAAGAGGTCTGGTTGTACAAGCTAAAAGACCAAGCTGAAAACAACTGAAAGGCGTTGGAACAAGCTGAAAGGCGTGTTCGGACAGTAAAGGTCTAATTCTTCTAATACTGTAGAGAGTGAATCTACAGGACCGGGTGGTGTTTGCAACGTGATCCAAGAAGGTCAGCTGATCATCAATAACTACTCTGATTCGTAAAACTGATTGTGGTCAAGGAGATCGTTCTGTGTAAGAAAAGATGAGAGCTGGTCAGCTACAACACGCTCAGGGGTCTTTGCAACGAAGGGGAGGAGACAACCGATGGACAGATAGCCTGAAAGAGATGGGTGGGAACAGGATCTAGCGGGCAGGTATTCGGGTGATTAGAAGCAATGATCTTGGAGATGTCTTGGAGATGTAGTATATGGAAGTTGATGGCAACTGCAAATTTCGAATTTCAAAAATCAAAATCTGCAACATAATCTATTAACACAAATGTGAGTATGGAATTTAGTGACATCTAGTGGTGATTGGCTATGTGCAATTAATGGTTTTAGGGTCTTTGTGGTAGAACTTGTGCCAGGGTATCCATATTTGCCAGTCCTTGACCTAATTTTACACACATAAAAATTAGTGACAATTCCCCCCCTCACAAATACCTTTTAATTAAAGGTAACGAGCAACTAAGGAAACACTAACGAGCAATTTTGGAAGTAATCTAGAAAATAATGGAACACTAAATACTAGATATGTCTAAATATCATGTCTAATCACTGCAATCTAGTTGGTTAATGAACATATAGCTGTAACATAGGTTCAGGACACGCACAGCATATTTATTACAGACATGGTAAAATAGTCAGTCAATAATAGCAAAAACAACATTATTTATAATTCAAATCAGAAACACAGTCCAGGCAACAGGTTGGGGCAGGCAGCAAACAATTAAAGTAATTCCCAAAACAGGCATGGTCGAAAGACAGGTAGCTATCAGCAAACCAGAGACTAGACCAGGGGAAACACAGAGGAACGAACACAAGGGAAATGCTCAGAATAATAGCCGAGGCAAAACGCTCCTTTGCAATTAGTTTGTAGATCTGAGTATTTATAGCAAGCATGATTACAAAATTGCCACCACCTGTGAAAGGCGTGGCCCAGGAGAGGGATCATGGGAGTTGCCTTAATAAAAATTGATAGAGAGTGTCACAGCTCTTAATCCGAGTAAGACTAAAGCTCAACTTAAACTAAAGGGAGCTTGCCTGTAATGAGCTATAACTCCTCAGCACAGCTATTGTCACAAACTGTGTTCGCTGAGAGACAGTAGGCGGACCCAAATGCAGGGTTTTGCAGGTTTTATTTATACGAGGCATGTTCCAAAAGGCAGACAGGAAACCACAGGGGCAATCCAAAACTCAGTAATCCAAAAACAAAGCAGGGGTCAGGGCAGGCAGCAGACATCCAAAATCAGTAAACAGTCCAAAGTACAAAAACCACAAAAAGCTAAAAACCACAACAAACTAAAAAAAAAAACCCACAAGGAACACAGAAAACCACGAGGAACCACAGGGAAGGCTAACACAAGGAAATGGCAAAACAATACATTGCACCTTCCTGTTTACTGGCATGCTGTTATATAGCCAGCAAACAGGAAGTTACCAACAAGGAAGCAGAGGAAGCAGATAGACAGTCACAGGGCTTGGGCTCCCTCTGCTGTCCAGGTGTTACAGCTATACTCTAAAGAGCACATACAGGGGCTAAAAAACAGAGTCTGACTATAAAAATATGGTTATAAAGAAAAATATGATTTAATAAAAGATAAAATACCATCTCCTTGGTGATTACAATTTCACTGAGGGTGGAGCTTGATTGGATTTTGAAAAATGATTGTATTATGCCGTTGGTTAACAGTTATCCAACAGCATAATATTTTTTTCTTGTCTGTTTACAGGCAATGAAGGTTATAACATGACCTTCATTGAATGAACGTGATGAACGTAATAAGCACTGATGAATGACACACAAAATGATCAGACAGAATGTATTTTAAGAATTATGTGATTATTTTTTTTACCTAAATGTTCAACCTTATATTAAGCAGGGTGTGACTTGCATGATCACTTACCTCTTCATTCATAAGTTTACAGTCATCCTCCATCTCATTTGCACTGTCCTCATCAGACACGTCTCCCTCCTCTGTGTTTTCATCAATGTCTAGGGTCAGTTTTTTACCCTATGACACCACAGCAAACATTGTAAACATCAGCTATATTTAAATTTATACAGCAATAATAAATGTTCAATGAACATCCTAAAGGAAAGGTGATGGGTGAAAATTTTTTGATGTTGAAATACTTTTTGCCGAACATAACTTCATATCCAACAGAGACAGCAGCATTGTAACTGCAGAACCATTCAAGATAATTTTCTTTAAAACTAACTTTAACTATAGGAGTAAAGTTTGAGATGCTTCAGGTACTTTATTACTTCAGCACTTCAACAAACTACTACAGTTTCATTAGTATCGCAATTGTCTTTCTTACAATAGATAGACATAGACAGAGACAGAAACACAGACCAAAAAAATCGCATACGTCCAAAAAAAATGACTGACCAAAAGAAGAATTAATTTTACCTTGTGCTGGTGACACATTTACACTACCATGATTTTTTTAACACTGATTTAGCTTTTGATGAGAAAGATCATTTTGTTTTGTCTGCCTGTTGCCTGTTTCGCCCTTACATTTTGTTATAGACACAAGAGAGAAGTAGCCAAACATTTCATGTCATTAATATGAAATTCTCGAAAACGCTCTAATGGAAAAAACGTTAAAACTGTCATGAACCAATCACATCAATCAATTATCTTTAAGTCATTTGCATTCGCTGATTTTTAAACAGCTACTTTAACAATTTACAATACATTTTGCAATTTACCTTTTTATTGAAATACCTATGTTTTCTAAATGCAAATAATGTAACCCTGATTAATAATTGTTTTACATTTTTCCAGTGATGCAAATACAGTCAAACCTGTTGAATTACACAATGTGTATCTGAATGTAGTCTGAACATTCACCATTATAGATTCACTGGTGCTGATACGGGAGTTGAGATGTAAGTCACCTTGATGAGTACTTTGCCTTTCAACTCCTTGGGTGAGGGCAGAAGTTTGGACAAATTGGTAGAGATGGAGGAGATATCCAGTTTCTCACCCAAGACTTCAGTCAGATACTGAGCCATCTTCTTCTGCTGAGAAATGCTGCAGTGGTTTTTAATAGACAGAATCACAGGATACCTAACAAACACAAATTGACATCATTATGAGTCCCTGTCAAGGTTTTATTTATAACACAGAATAACAACCCTCTGAACCTCAAAATCAACTGAAGAAAATAAGTTACATTCTGCATAATAACATTCCTTTTTGTTTGTAAAGTACACAGAATGATATGTGATGCACTTTCACTAAATTGGGTTGTGCTAAATGAACAATATTCATAAAAATAATGACATAAAATGCTTCTATATCTAAAAATAGAAAAGCAAATGAATTTCATAATTGAAAATTTCCTTTATAAGGTGGAAGAAAGAATGTTTCTATATTCCTGCTCATTTAAAACATTAGATGTCTCTTACGGGTTTTTTGTGAATGCATGGTTGTTGATAGTCTCTATCACATCTTTAAAGAAAATTTTGGAGGTAAGAGTGTAGCCATGATGTACAATCGGTTCTCCGTTAGGACCATCCCAACAGTCCACTAAAGGAGCACAAAAAAACAAAATAATTGTTTGACTTTAAATAATTGAAAATCAAATATTTCTTAATGTCAATATGTCAAAATAACAAAGGCAACCAGTCTCACCCTCCACACATCTGCAGCCAGCTTGCAGGACCCAGGCATACAAATCCACCTGAGCCTGTGACATCAGCTGGTCACCCATCAGGTATGTGTTATGAGAAGAAGCAATAAAGTAATTATTAAGGGGTTGTGTCATGTCCTGGTTGACCTCATAATGCTCAGGGTTGAAGATGTCTCCAGCTGGACTCCGAATGTAATTGGTAAAACCTGTGCAGTAGAGTTAAATGCTCTTATATTCCACAATGCTCAATCATCTCATTATCTTGTTTGAAATAGCAATACAGTACGATGAAAAACTTGAATGATATGAACACTTAATAATTCAATTAAACCAGTAATTTTACTGGTTAAAGATCTCCTGGTCTACTGGGCTATTTCATATTTAAAATTTTTCCCCAAAAAGCAATTAAGTTAAACAGAAACCAAATTAATGACTTCAAATGACTGCTTCTTGTGTGTTGTTTCTTGTGAGAGAAAGCTACTAGTGTCAGCATAGATCTAAATTATGTTTCAAACTGTATTCAGATTTGACCAACTTCTGAGACTTATAATAAACTTCTGAGACTGAGTAATAACAACTTCTAGGACAACAAGAACATTTCTCATAAAATACAAGTGTCACAAACTACACTACCCAGAACCACCCAGAAATGCTGGGTGCAGGTGGCGGCCATTACGGTCGTTAAAGACTGTATTTAAACTCCCTTGTTCTGTTACTCTGGGCGAAGTCTTGTTTTGCCCCGGCTAACAATTCAAAGTGTTTTCCCTGGTTCTTGGTTTTGGTATTTTGCACTGTGTTATTGTTTGTGATTGTTAGCCACCTGCCCTTGGACTTTTGCCTGCCCTGATCTTTGCTTTGTGCCCTGTTTACGCTTTTGGAATATTCTTTGTTGTTTCTGTTTGCCTGGTTTGACCTTTGCCTGTACGACCAAGTTTTCTTATAATAAAGCTATGCTGCATTTGGATCCCTTGTGTCCCACGCCCATATTACAACAAGTAAGATACATTGGTTTTGCTGTCCACATTGAATTTATAGCTGTTATTTATTAGTGTGCTAATAACTGATGTAATTTCTCATTTTGTTTTTACTGTAGAAGAAAAATATCAGATGTTGAGACTCAAATGAAACACTCCCATCTATTTAATCTCTTCACTACTAAAGTACACTTTTAGACATTTAAAAGTCAGTACCGTCTATACCCAGGACGCCTAGACTCTGGTTCTCAGGGCAGGGCTCAAACTTAGACACAATCTCCAGGCAGTGCTCTTTTGTAATGTTGGTCATCTGTAGGACAAATAAACAGCAGAAACATGCATTTCAGGAAGCCTTAATCACATTAAATAAACTATTTCCATCCCTGACAATCAGTGTGATGTTTCCCCAGATAATGCAGCGGGGATCAGTGATTAGCTGCTTGTTTGTACTGTTCTTCAGTGTGCCTGTAGTCAGGTAAAAATTGTTTACTGTCCCTGATGTTTGTATGTGTTGGCAGATGCCCTTTATTTACATCCAATGTTGTTAACAAGTATGTATCTTGTCTGTTGTAGTGTCTTACTTAATACCTGTAATGTCTTACTTAGCTCATTTATATAATTTTAACTTAAAATTATATACGTCTCTGTACATATAAGTAAAACATATAAGTTTCTGTACTATATGTAAATTATGTTAATATGCTCGTCATTCTGAGTTCCAGAGCTCAATCTACTAGAAGACTGTATGCCCTGAAGTGGCAGTTCTTTCTGTTGTAGTTATTTTCACTGCTTGATTCAATGGTGAAATTTCTCCAAGAGTGCCTCTATGTAGGGTTAGCTTCAGCTACCCCCAATGTTTATGTGGGTGGTGTTTCTGCTAGTTATTTCAACCTTTTAATGGGGACTGTTTTGGGAGACTATTTTGGTGCCTTGTTTTCAGCATGGTGCCAGATGACTAAGGCCTTTTCCCACATGGGGCCCCTCTTGGGTGGAGTATTTACAGGCTTTTCCTATAGACCCTGTCTGTTTGGATTTTGCCCCTGGCTTTGCTACAGGCATTTTGCACCCTAGACCAGCCTGTTCCCAAGCTGCCTGCTACTGCTGGTCAACCATTTGTTCTTCAGGCTTTTTGTCCTCCACCATATGAGTAATCAGATGGCTTTGCTTATTATGAGCTTTTAGGATCTATGTCTACCACTTAAGCAAATTGCATAAGCCCCCCAAGTGCTAATTCTGTTTTGGTGGCAGCAACCAAGGTAAAGCAGGAACAAAACGTTGATGGGCATCTTATCCTATTTCAGTGGTGCAGACAGACTGCACACCAAGCTTATGAAATAATATGCACACTTATAAAACCACACACATGACCGATTCCTCACAGTCCCACATTTAAGCCTCACCTTTTGTTCAGTCTCCAGGAAGTGGGTGAGATCTTTTGTGTCCAGGTGGTTTTTGTGGTTACTATAGGTGAGCATGAGCAGGTAAAGGTCTTGTCGTGTTGATATCATCTTATAGAAGGAGCAAAATTCCTCGAACCCCAGCATGCCCTGAACAGTTTCTGCCTCCTACACACATTCAAACAACAAAATTTACTGATATTAAAAAAAACACATGTTTGTTTTTCTATTGTTATTCTAACTATAAATTAAGAATTGTTAAAATTGTGCAATCCACAACAACAAAGACCCTCTCTTTATTATAGAGCAACTATTGTTTCCTGAATGCATCATTGTAAAAGCAATTGGCCGGTTCAGGAGATTGCAGTTTTGAGCCCTAAAGGAATAAATGACTGAAAAATAAAATAATTCCACAAAAGAAATAAATCAAATCTTTTTACTTAGGGTGAGTAAACAATAGTTCATCTGTTGCTAAGACTAGTGTGCAATAAATGTGTCTGCTAAATTTTTTAGTTGAATGTTTGCAAAACATTTGAGTTTCCTAAAACGATTAGACAATTCTGGATAGATTCATAATGTTTGCCTCTATTGACTTATGACTGGTCATAAGCTTTGATAAACCAAACCATTTGCCTAAATATTCTATAGTAATAGAATGACTATGATTGTACAGGTATCTTTACATTTTTGCATATTTGTGTATTTAATATTCTAGGCAATTTGTAGAAAAAAATAGCATTGTAACGTCAGGCCAGCAGAGGGAGCCCGAGCCCCGTGTCTGTCTGTGTGCTCCCTCTGCTTCCTTGTTGGTAACTTCCTGTTTGCTGGCTATATAACAGCATGCCAGCAAACAGGAAGTTGTGATGTGTTGTATTGCCTTCCTAGTGGTTGTTTGTATTCATCATGGTTATTGTATTCCTTGTGGGTTTTTTTTGTATTCCTTGTGTTTTTTTTTGTATTCTTTGTTGGGTTTTTTGTATTCTTTGTGGTTTTGGTTTTTTTCTTGTGGTTTTGGCTCTTTGTGGTTTTTGGACTTTGGACTGCTTTCTGTTTTTTGATGTTGTGCTGCCTGCCCTGATCCCTGCCTTGTTTTTCGATTACTGATTTTTGGATTGTCCCTGTGATTACCTGTCTGCCTTTTGTAAAATGCCTCGCTTTAATAAAAGCAAGAAAACCCAGCATTTGGGTCCGCCTCCCGTCTCTCAGCAAAACAACCACTTTGTGACAAGCATGTTTAGAGTGAAACTATCATTGAGGTCTGGATCAAGTAAGGAAATTAAAATTGTAAAATTTTGTTGTAAATTGTAATGGTTGTAATTTTTAATTAGTTTTTATAATTTAAATAATATTATGTAAATATAATATATGTTGTTGTTAGGCTGACACTCTACTCAATAAAAGTCAGGAAAGCAGTTTGTTCCCAGTTTAAAAAACAAATATAAATAAACCTAAACAACATGTCATGCACTGCTTTAAGCAGATATTTAGGTTGCCTTTAGGTGAAAAATACTATATATATTACACACTGTTGTTGGATAGCGTGTGGAACATTTATGGCGGATGGGCTTAGCAGTTATAGCGACCTACAAACAGCTGAAGTGAGGTCTCACACACAGTAATCCAGACGATTTAGAAAAAAGCTTTCAAACACAACTGCAGTCACACACACACACACTGTAAGAATGCCATTGCTTGACCTTAAAGGGGACCTAGAGTGGTTGAACGATATATTGATTCTTATTCTGTGAAATGCAAGTGCTTCACACTGATTGGCTGCCTTTACTGCCACTGTATGATTATGCTACGTCATTGCCCGGCTTCTGAACACATACAGACTTTTTACAGCTATGGCTCATGCACAGATTCAGCCTTATATGTTTGAGCCCGAATCAGAGGAAGACTCTGAATTGGAGAAAGAACCAGTTCAGCAAAGGCTGGATTTAAAAGTTATTTGGATGCCTTCATCGTTATGTGCCCACAAAGTTCTCCTGTCATAATCAAGTTATAGCCACTACACTCATTTGGACATTAATCCTTTGCTGTATCTGTATGCCAGTTTGTGCCCAAATGACTGAGCTGCAAGTTGAGCAAATGTTTAAAGGGTGGTTTTATTTTTCTGATGGTCGTGAGGTTGGCAGAAAAAGAAGAACTTCACTGCAAAATGTTAAACTAAATAACTTTTTTTGTTATTGTATATTTATATTTTTGCAGATACTTTTACTTTTGTTTAAAAAAAGATTTTTCTAACCATTTTTGTTTGTTGGTTTTTACTTGATTTAGGCACATTTACTTTCATTTGCACTTTGATTTGAATTTATATTTTATTGCTTAGATTTTAATTACTGTTATACTTCTATTATATTGTGACGGTTGCTTGTTGTTAAACCGTTGTTCTAATTTTACTTTTGTTTAGATTTTTTCACATCTGTATGTACAATTTTAATTTGTCTTTTATAACCGCCTTTTTTGTTCATTCCCTTTCAGGAATTCGAGCTGTGTTGAAACTCTATGGGAACGGCATCAGCTTTTATGCACTCTGAACAGGTGTGTCTAATCACAGATTGAGGGGTGTAGGGTCTATAAAACACACATGCAACTTGAGTTAGCTTTGTTCATTCAGCGAAGCGCTCTGTTACATTGTCCGTGTCACATATTAGTTCTTTTTCATCATCTCGTGTTTGAGATCCACCTATAGGAAGGGCAGTAGCATGTGTCCTATGCCATGTAAGGGCCCGGCCTCTTACCGGATGCATAAATAACCTGTAGGTGCTTCCTCTGGTTTACTTGTGACAGCTTACTGTTTGGACTTTTTACATAGTCTATAGGAGGACAGATCTCTCGATCAGCCTCTGCCAGATGTGATTGTCCAATATAGCAGGTTAGCTGTTTCTGCAAGCCACCCACACTCGCTGTTTTCTCACTAGTCTCTGTCTTTTCTCCCTATGTCGCTATCCGTTCCCACACTGGCCACTGCCAGGGATAACCAGTCGTGTGCCTGCCCGGCCGTGTGTGGTGCCCTTATCACCACTAAGGATACTCCCAGCCAATTGTACATTTTTTTACAGATATTTGTTTAAAAATAGATTAAAAATGGGCATTAATAATCTAATTAATGAATCACAATCAGGATTTCTTAAAGGACGATCTATTCATAATAACATAAGATTGGTGATGGATTTGGTGGAGTACAGTCACTTGATAGAAGATGATGAAATTATTTTATTTTTACACTTCAAAAAGGCCTTTGATATGTTACAGCATGCTTTTCTGTTCAAATCTTTAGAACTTTCCGGTTTTGGCGAACACTTTATTAATATTATAAAAATTATTTAAAGAGACATGAATAGCCCTGTCTTTCTTCACTTTGGTACTATGCAAAGATTTCTGGTTAGCAGAGGTATAAGACAGGAATGCCCATTGTCCCCTCTTTTATTCATTTTGGTTCTTAATATGATGTCCACTTTGGTAGGGCATGACTTATCTGTAAAGAAACTGAATGTATTTGGGAAAGCCCTAGCAATTAGTCAGTTAGCAGATGATACTACACAATTTTTTACAAAATAAAGTCCAAATTCCTCTGGCTATCTCTTTAATTAATTCTTCCAAGTCCAAGTTTATCCAAGTCACTTTGGATAAAAGCATCTGCCAAATGAATAAATGTAAATGTAATAACTTTTTACATTTTTACAAAAATTTAACTTTGAAAACGAGCCTAAACAGTAAGTTGAGTTTTTTTTTAGGTGTAATGTGTCTTAGTTTTTCTAGAAGGCATTGCAGGACTGGTTGGTGGAGAAGGGGGTGGTGGATGATGGCTTCACCTTGACAGAATGTAATCTATAGTTTAACTAAACAATTTTCTGGTGAAAATACTTTATTCATAAATGTAGGAATCTTAATCTTAAATCCCCTCCACTTTTTACTGTATTTAAAAGTGATTTCAAATATTTTTCAGATGCCCCCTCTATTATAAAACATTCAACAGCAGTTAAGCTATTTGATTTATTTATTTTATATAATCTGTTGTGATTTTTCTGATTAATTTTAGTAATGTGTTTACTTATTTCTCTTTTTGTTCACGTTTTCTTTATTATTTTGTTTTCTTTTTGATTGATTGTGTTTAACTGCCCATACTGGCTGCTGTGTATATGTTACAGTGTATACCATTTTGTTGTGTGGAGCTTTTGTATTCAATAAAAAAAGAAAAAATAAGTCAGAAACGTGATAAGAGTGTCACGAAATATGGCAGGACCGACTGTGCCATAGATATATACACTAGATGCGCATCCACCCCCTGATCATGTGTCAATACCGCCGCCATATTGGTACAGGGTTCCCAGGTTCAAAATCCTATTGTCTCTGTGCAATTGTCCAAGTTTCTGTACAAAAAAGGGAGTTTCTTATGTAATCAGGTGGTTGAGTGTTCATAATATATAAATTTATAATATATATTATATTATTTCTTTATTTATAAAGAGTATTATATTTATCTATTATATTATACATTTTTATCTATAATAATATTGTGGCGACCTGGGGCATGGCGGGTAATCGCGAGTGTGGCGTAGCCTACGTGACATCTAGTGTAGATATCGCGACTGTGCCATATATTTTAGCATTAGCATTTTCAAATGTATCTGGGGGTATTTCTGGAAGAACAGCTACATGCAAAGAATGTGGAAAACAATAAAGGATTGTTTTCCACATTCCATGTTTTCCACACAAGTGTTTTTTGTATGTTTATTATATACTGATAACAGTTTTGTCTAAATAAAAAAAGGGTATTTACAGACTTTTGTTCCCCCTCAGCAACGCATGAAATGACTCGAGACTCAACTCAGACTCGTTACAGAAGATTCCAGACTTGACTCAGACTTCAGTGATAAAGACTTCAAGCTAGACTCAGACTTCAGATGAGAGACTCGTGAACATCTCTGCTCCACACTATGGGTGTATTACAGACATATAAGATAGACCTGCTCAAGAAGTTAGATGAGGGCGGGGGCCTTTAATGAGTTACGCAGAACCGCTAATCTTTCCCTGCGTGCCACTAAGGAGAGCGCACATGCTATTGGGCAGTCCATGACAGCTCTGTTGGCCACAAAGAGACACCTTTGGCTTAATTTATCACATATTAAAGCTAGACATAAGGCTGTTCCTATGGATGCCCCGCTTGTGCCTTCTGGCCTGTTTGGTGGGCTGTTCTTTTGGATGCCCTGCTTGTTCCTTCTGTTTAGTGACGCAGTTGACTGAGTCATCAACAGGTTTTAGCAAGCAGAGGTTTTTCAGTGGTTCCTCCCCCAGCAGACGTGTTATGGAGACCAATCAAATGAGTTCAAATCAAGGTTCAAATCAAATGAGTTTTTACTGCAAAAATTCTTACAGGGCTCAGGTCCTTTCACTCACAATGTACTAGAGACCAGTGTTGAGAGACTGGTACCCTAAAAAGACTATTTGGCAGCCTATAAAGCACTGCTTCAGGTGTCACAATGGGTCCTGAATATTTTAGAACTAGGTTACAAGATCCAGTTCAGTCGGAAACCACCTGCTTTCAGCAGTGTTCAACCCACTTTGGTGGGTTCTATTCAGGCTATCTTAATGAAGGAGGCCATAGAGTAAGTACCTCCTTGACTCAGAGAATCAAGGCATTACAGTCATCGGAGAACTGGTTTGCCATGATAAATCTGCGTACTTTCATATCCCCATCTTTCCTGCACACAGGAAGTTCCTAAAGTTTGCTTTCAGGGGCAAAGCTTACCAGTATCAGGTGCTTCTGTTTGGCCTAGCACTTTTTCACACCGATAGTACAGCGATGGTTGCTTACATAAATGATCAGGGAGGTCTGCGCTTGTTCACCCATTCAAATTAGTGTATCAGTTCCTTCTTTTGTCTCAGGGAAAGCTGCTCTCTCTCAGAGCAATTCATATCCCTGGATGTTCCAATGTGGCAGCAGACATCCTGTCGAGACAGGGGCCGAGGCCCGGGGAGTGGAAACTTCACCCAGCTGTGGTGAGTCAGATTTGGAAGATATTTGGACAAGCCTAAATGGACCTCTCTCAAGACTGTGTGCACTGGATGCTATGGCCAAGGTTACCTCTGTATGCTTTCCCCTGATCGCTCTTTTCCCGGGAGTTCTGGAAAAGATATGCCAAGACGCGCCACCTGTGCTCTGGCCCACTTGAGAATGGTTCTCGGATCTGATCTATTAGATGGTTCTCCTTAGGGAGATTCTCATCAGAACAGACCTTCTTTCCCAGGTGGCGGGTGCAATTGTACACCCCTCCCAGAGCTGTGGAAGCTGTGGGTATGGCCCCTAAGGGGACACAACTCTTAGCTTCTTATAACAAAGATAAAGATTAGTCTCTAAAGTACATTCAACTGGTGTACTTTATGAATCATCTAATAGTGATAGGATCACAAATCTCTTATCAGTCCTCTGGTATAAGGGGACTGAGCTGTGCTATAAGTTTCCTGGTCATTTCATCATTCCGCCTGTGATGATACCAACCACTAATGGGGAGTGTCCTGTGGTGGTATGTGGGCCATAACAACAGCCTAAATTTAACCAGATAAGGCCCACAACCAATTTGCTATCTGGAAACCATCAAAGTTGCCTTCATCATATGGTAGGCAGCAATCTTATTAGTTGATTTTATACCATAAAAAAACAGGAGGCTCCTCCGGGAAACAAGGTCAAAAAAACTGTAGCTGATTTGCTAAAAAAAAAAAAACTCACTAAATTTGTGAGGTTTATGTCATAAAATCTTCAGCTGTTTTAAAACTTGTGAGTTCAGTTTGAAACACTTACTAAAAGAACAAGTTCTGCTTCAACATGCATTTTGCACTATGATTTCAAAGTAAGATCTGTCTCTCTAAGTAGGTAGTGAACACACTAAGCTCTGACAGGTGTCTGCCACAAAGTCTAGCTATGTGAAACTAACATAACTAACTGTGATGTTAATGACATCAAGCATATGGTTAATCCGGGCACAGAAGGTTAAGACAACTGTTACCAAACAGTTTTATCATAATGTACTCAATCTATTTGCCTTAAGGCTCATGTGATGTGTGAATGTCAAAAATCTATCACCATCACAACCAACAAAGTTTTAATAAAAGAATAGATGAAGATACAGGAGATGTTCCTGTAGCTCTAATAACATAGCATTGTGTTAACTGAGGAAAGATTGTGGTTGTGTGGAACACATGCACTAATAGATTGTATAGCTTGTATGAGCTGTAAGATGCTTTGGAAAAAAGCGAATGCTAAAATGCATAAATGTAAATTATAAAGATCTGATGGTTGTGGTACCTTAAACATCTGTTTGATCTTCTGTCTGGGAAGGTTGACATTGAGCTTGTGCAGAAGCTGCAGAACTTCACTGATACTCAAGCAGCCATCTCCATTCTTATCAGCCTCAAAAAATGTCTGCTTCAGCCATGTGATGGGTGAAGTAAAGATCAGATAACACAGCATAGATCTAGAAGTATTTGTACATAATCTTTTTTTCAAAGGCATTACAAAACTAATCCAATCAAAAACTTAAATTCAAATCTAAAATGCATCTGAGAAATGATGCACTTAACATACCAATGAACTATTAATCCAATTAAACATTGCAAATTAAATAATTAGATCAGAAGCAACAATACAATATATACTGATTTAAAGTTATTGGTAGAACAAAACCCAACAGCCTTGTGTAGAACAAACAGTAGACATTCTACACAAAAAGGAAGTCTATTGCAGAATAATCAGAAATTTGGAATAACCTAATTTTCATACAAGCGCTGAAAGCCAAATTACTGCATGGGAGTGAGTGTATATTTGTATACTACAAAGTCATTTTTTGTTTATTATGTTTTCATGGTGACAATGACTTCTTTGATTGGTGGATCTCTCTCCATATTCTGAGTAGCTATAGTTTTATTGGAACCATTTATCATAATTAATCTTCAAAGGTTTACAGGTTTCAAAAAATATATTTAGTATAATATTAAATATTATGAATTGGGATTTTAAAACACACATTACAAAACACATTTTCATTGTTACTTTGATGTGGTAAGTTTTTTAATCAACTAAATAACTTATCATAACATTATAATCAGGGTTTAAAATTAACAAATCGCAAAATGCGGGTAAAAATCCATTGTCAAACCACTAGCCACTTTGGCGGGTTACTTTTTCTAAATTGTTTACTCGTTATTTTCATGGTAAAGCTCATGTAAGCAAAATCTGTGCCGTTTTGACATAAATGCTCAAATTCTGAGTAATCAGGGCCTTAATGCGCAGCATCTGCGCATATCTGGCTTACATGAACACATTCGTCACTACGTAACAACAAGAACAAAAAACAGTGCACTAGACTCAACTCAAAGTTAGAGCTAAGAATAAACTTAGCTTAATAATAATGTGGCGATATTTACCTAGGGTTACAGACACCACAAACAGCAAAGGAAAAGACAAGAAGAGATTGAAGGAAGACAATCTCTATTAAATAAAATATATATAATAAATGTTGACAAAATAAAGATGTGACATAGTTAATCTGGTGTAGCGTGTCGGCCGGTTTAGAAAGCGTTGTTTAAAACACTATCTTCCGCTGAAACGAGGGAATATGAGCTTTAGCCCAAAGGTAATAATAAGTATAATTAACTGTAATCAATTATACGAATTACGTAGTATGTACATGTATAGATGTTCTATCTGACTAAGCAAAATTAACCGTAATAGTTAATGAATACATTCGTCGAATACAAACATGCAATACAGGGATATATATACATTTATACACTTAGAACAACTCAACTTCAGATATGACTTAAGATGTGAAGGCTTTCACTGAGGATTTGGTAACATCTGGCTCTCTTGCAAATGGTCCCCTCACCCCAGGTCTCAGGTTTSCTGAATGGTATGCTTTGAAGTTGGGGGGGCTCTTGCAGAACGTCCCCATTGCACTTAGCCAGAGGTGAGATGGAGCCGCCAGGTCTGTCCTAGCACCATTTGTTGAGCCAGGGAAAGCTGTTAGGACAACAAAACCTCTGATCTATGCCCCATTTTATGATCTCCGAACAGGCCAGAGGAGTGATAACATCTCTGGACCTGGCATGGTTTACTGGGACCTTTGGCCCCCCTGGTGGGTAAAAGTGAGCTTTCCCTACTCCCAAGTCATATCTGAAGCTGTTATCATCCAGATGGCCCCTGACCCTCATGTGGCCTCAGGCCCACACGCTACACAGTATTATGACAATGTTTAGGACATTTTAATTTTATATTACCTATAATTTTATATTATATTATACCTAAATGTTTATCTAATTCATCATCCTCCCCAAAAACAGTGGGGAGCAATTTATGAATTGTAATGCTTAAAGCATTAGTTATAGTATTAGCAAGGCTTAGCAAGCACTACTAATAATTGTATGCAGGTCTGCACTTTCATGTTTCTGCCTTTAGATGATGTAATCTAAATGCATTGACTGAATCTATCACGTCAAAGCTATTATAAAAAAAACAATCTTTTACACTACTTCAAGAAAATGCATGTATAAGCTGGCGGTAACAGATTTATTTTCCTTGAGATTTTACAAAAATGAAACTGTGGGAAATGTCTAATAGTAGGGTTTGCTAATGTGAATTTTAATGCTAGTCTAGATCTGTTTATGCTCTTTAGTGCTGGCCAAGATTGCCATGCAGGTTTTGGTGGTTCAACCATGAATTTGACTGAGAACTCTGGCATAGCAATGCATACCAACCACTCAGAATACTTTGGCAACCACATAATAAAATCCAGAAGAATCTAAATATATTAAATATATAAAAATAATGTTAATGCTATCTACATTAAAATTGTTATCATACTATACATAACAGATGCTCGTCTTACACAGACTGGAAGGTCATGTAATGCACATGTTAACCGACAACTGATTTATCAACAACTAATCCTCCTAGCCAAAAGAGACGAGAAGACCACTTGTCCTGACATCCAGTTTTTCTAAAAGAGTTCCCTTCAAATTTACCATGAATTGGGGCCTGATTAAAAGCACCTCTCTGTTTTTACATGCACATCAGCTAAAGGTCATCTCTTGGAGGTTTGATCAGACTGTCAGTATCGTACATTTAAAAGGGCATGCCATCTCAGCAGAAAGTCAAAAGCTACTATCTCATTCCCAATCTATGCACTTTTATTCAGTGTCTTGCTCATATAATTCCCTCTGCACCCTTAACCCATCCTGTGACATCTGGGCCTTCTTCAAAATGCTGAATTGTGACCGAAGCAGCAGGATGAATAGGCTTTCCTGTGGCAGGCACTCAAATCTGACCTTCGAATCGTCTTGTTTGTCACCCTACCTGCCTGTCAGATTAAAGTGTATAAAGAGTATTAAAGTATCTTTTTCTGTGTGCATCCATGAATGCATTTATTGTGCATCAGTAGGAATATATTTGTATTTATTTGTTTGGTGCTGTAGAAGCATTCAATAAAGCTCTTTGCTGACAGATCTCAAAATGAAAACCGTTCCAGCACAGATTTGTTTCCCAGTCCCCATGGACACCATGAAATGCGGTTTTATTTTGAGAACATTCCTGAGCTGCTCTGAGAACAGCCATGAGATTATACATGCATCCAAGAATTGTCATTCAAGTGTGCCCACTGCTGACATCAGAGACACAAGCATTGACACATTGAAATAAACTGTCCTCCAGCTTTAAGACACTAGTGAGACACAATCAGGCTGTCCAAAGGATGGGTTTTTAGCTTTTGTAATTGT
>JBAJNP010009013.1:4814-19003 GCA_036877545.1 Yasuhikotakia modesta
AGCTGTCAGCCACCGCCACGTTAATGGTGACCACAGCCGAGCGCGAGGGCTGCCCGTTATCTTCCACAACAACCGTGAGTTTCTGTTTCACGGTGTCTTTATCGGTCACCTGCCGCACGGTTCTTATCTCTCCATTCTGTAGACCCACTTCAAACAGCGCTCTGTCTGTAGCTTTCTGTAGTTTATAGGAGAGCCAGGCGTTCTGCCCAGAGTCCACATCGACCGCCACCACTTTAGTGACCAGATAACCAACATCTGCAGAACGAGGCACGATCTCAGCCACCGCGGAGCCGCCGGTCTGTACCGGATACAGAACCTGAGGCGCGTTGTCGTTCTCGTCTTGTATATGAACTGTTATTGTTACCTCGGAGCTGAACGGCGGCGATCCTCCGTCTCGTGCGGTCACGTTAAAGGCGAAAGATTTAAGCTGTTCAAAATCAAAAGATTTAACTGCATGAATAGCTCCGGTATCAGAGTTCACGGACACAAAGGAAGTCAGTCGTGCGCCGTGCGCGTCTTCATCCTTTAGGAAGTAGGATATTTGAGCGTTCGCACCCCAGTCAGCATCATTTGCTTTAACTGTGAGCATAGCCAGGCCAGGAGAGTTATTTTCCTTCACAAATGCTTTATATTCCTCAGAACTGAATTTAGGACTGTTGTCATTGACGTCGGATATTTTAACAGTAAGAGCTTTGCTAGATTTTCGTGCCGGAGCTCCTTGATCCAATGCCAGGATCGTTATGTTGTATTCCGAAATACTTTCTCGGTCAAGAACTTCGTCTGTAACCAAACTGTAATAGTCACTGAGAGAAGGTTCAATTTTAAACGCATTGTTTGGGTTTATTGAACACCGGACAAGGCCGTTTTTACCCGAGTCTGCGTCCTCTACGTTCATGACAGCTATGGTCGTTCCTACTGGTGAATCTTCAGCGATGGTGTTTGAAAACGACATGAGCTGTATGGTCGGAGAGTTGTCATTTTCGTCGATAACATCTATCACGATTTTGCAGGTATCGGAAAGCCCCCCTTTGTCTCTGGCATTGATGTTTAATTGGTAACTGTTTTGAGACTCGTAATCTAATTGAGCAAGAAGCGAAATGTCTCCTGTTTCCGGGTTTATCTTAAAAAGCTCACTGGCTTCTTTGCTGGCGAGGGCGAAGGAATAAGAAACTTGGCCATTGGCACCTTCGTCAGCATCACTAGCGCTTACGGTGCCTATGACGGTACCAGACGGACTATCCTCACTGACTTCGGTTTTAAACACGGACTGTTTACACACTGGGGCATTATCATTAACATCCAACACGGTAACATGTATTCTAACAGTGCCTGATTTCTGTGGTGATCCGCCGTCGTTTGCAACTAGAACCAAATTGATCTGGTCCAGTTCTTCTCGGTCCAGTTCCCGTTGTAAAACCATAGCCACGTATTTGCTACCATCGGCCTGGCTGTTCACGTCCAGTTTAAATGTATCGGCTGGATGCAGTTTGTAGCTCTGTATCCCGTTAACGCCAACATCTCTGTCTATGGCGCTATCCAAAGGAAAGCGCGCTCCTAACACAGCGTTTTCTGTTATGTTTAAATGAACGTGTTCCTTTGGAAATAACGGCGCGTTATCGTTAATGTCTTGCACCTCAACCGTGACTCGATGCAGCTGAATTGGGTTTTCAACGATTAGGTCGAAACTGAAGCTGCAAGGTGTGGTTTGCTTACAGAGATCCTCGCGGTCTATCCTCTCCTTAATAACCAGCGTCCCTTTGTCCCGGCTCAGATCGACGTACTGCCGAGCGCCCTTTGTCACGACGCGAGCTTTTCCAGATACGAGTCTGCTAATCTCTATCCCCAGATCCTTGGCGATGTTGCAGACAAACGATCCTTCTTGCATCTCCTCCGGGATGGAGTATCGCGCATTACAATAGACGGCGTCCAATGCGTAAAAGCAGAGAATAAAAAGCGCAGTCTGCCATTTAAAACGCGTGGCCACCCTCCGCGGCTTGTGTAAAGGTCTGGACGAGCACGAAAAAGCCATCGCGGTAATCCGTGTCGTTAAACGAGTGTAAGAAAACGTCAAAATACGCGTTTATGTCCCTTCAGTGCGAATGAAAACGCTTTTATGCCCAGCCTATAAGCGCAGGACCGTCTAGACCGCAAAGATTCACCAGTTGTTAACCAACAGCGGCACTCAGAGTCCAAACGTTGCAAATACAAGCTCAGATAGTCTTAAAAATAATAATCATAATGATAAAGTATAACTTAAAGTATAATTTTAAAATGTACTAATGCATTTAATCAAATATTCTGTAAGAAACAAATGATTATTGTTACTATTGTTAAAATTGATAATTATGTATTATAACAATAATAATTCATATTATACACATGAAGCTACCATCCAAATTAAACGACGGAAGCGTTTAATGTGTGAACCACGCGCCGTTTAATCAGATACGTTCAATCGCAGCCCATTTCAGCACCACTGAAGAGAACAGCGCCCGTGCATTACAATACAGTTCACAGCGCGACCAAACTTACTGCGTGCCAAGCAGATACACAAAGCTATCATTTTAAATCGTTCAACAAAATTATAATAAAATAGAAGAAAATAAAGGTTTTTACTGGATGCAGCTCAATGACACGTTTTCTCTATGCAAAGGTTCCTTAATAAAGTTTCATGTGTTAACATTAGTTCACTGTGTAAGTTAAAATAAACAAGCAATGAACAAAACATCTACAGCATTTATGCATCTTAATGTTCATTTTAAAATGTACTAATGCATTTAATCAAATGTTCTGTATCTGTTAACATTAAAGTAAAACAAACTAACATGAACGATCAGTTAACAATTGTATTTGCATTAACTAAAGTTAACAAAGGTGAACTACTTCATAGTTTAACTAGTGTTAATGAATGCAACCTTATTAAGTGTTACAAAAATAATAAAATAGCAAATACAAAAGCTACAAAGTTAAAGACAAATATACACAGTTTAGGATCCAAAATCCTTTTACATATTGCAAAAATACACAAACTTGATATTTATGTGATTTCTTTGGATTTATATCAACTATACTGTTGTTTTTATCAGCCAATTGATTCTTCTAAAACAATCTCATTGAGTTTAAGAAGTAAGATGGTTTCTTACCTGCAGGTGAAAGTTCAGTGACAGACAGAGTCAGACATGAAAAACAAACATGAGATTTGGCAGGTTAGAAATGTTTCTGTGAGGTTTATGCAATAAAATTATTTAGTTTGTTAGAAACTATTAAGTAAAACAAATGCTATTCTATTAGTTACATATATTTAAAGCTGTGCTCGTAAGTTTTTTCTCTTGTAATCTGAATCTCAGATTTAGTTTGTTACAGGTATCAGAAAGACACAATACACGTCTTTTGAATACTAGTTAGCACATTTACAAATGCTTTCTGCATTTAAAGTTTGCAGCAAGATTTAGTACAACAACAAAATACTCTGCATACTAACAGACATAGACCATCAAACTTTCTCACAGACACAACCAAGAAAAAACCTGAGTTCTTAAAGAGCCTAAGAAACGCATCGCAAATAAAAACTCTCGTCCCAGGGACTGCTGGTATATTTACAGTCGAGGTTTACTTATTAAACTCTCATTTTCTGACCAGTTTCTAACGTCATTATAACAACAACAGTATAAAATATATTTTCAACCAATAGTCTATTTTGCAGAAGTGCAAACAATTGCTGTGCCGATTTAAATTAGTTTATGAAAGGTGTTCAGTTTTACCAGAGTGGTGTAAGTAAGTCCCTCTCCGTTGATGTCACCACACGCGTTTGTTGTATTCATGTCACCTCGCAAACTTTGAGAAGGAAGCGTGTTTTCATTGTAAGACGTGACGAACTTGAAGTCGCTGGTGCGCGAGCCTGTCGTCAGATACGCGTCGTAGTTGTAAGAGCGGAGGGTCCCGGATCCATCCATCTCTGCGTAGTTGGGCGGCAGATAAGCGCTGGGAACCGCGACCGCCCCGTCAAACAACATCCTGGGCTTTTTCCTGCGACAAAACTTCACTGCCACGACCAGAATGATGAAGGTCAGAAAAAAGGTTGACACAGAAACCAGGGCAATGATTAAATATGACGTTAGCTGTGAGTTATTGTCTCCATCCACAGAGTCCTTCAGTTCTGGAAGTTCAGCGAGGTTGTCAGAAATGAGTAAGTTCACGGAACAGGTTGTAGACAGAGACGGTTCTCCGTTATCCTTCACGGAAATGATAAGATGTTGTTTCATGTTGTCGGATTCAGATATTTCTCGTTGTGTTCTGATCTCTCCGCTATGGAGACCAATGCTGAAAAGTCCCGGGTCTGTAGATTTCACGATCTGATAGGAGAGCCATGCGTACTGCCCAGAGTCGGCATCCACAGCGATCACCTTTGAGACCAGAGAGCCCGGGACAGTCGCTTTGGGGATCATTTCGGTCATAAAGGCCTTTCCGTCTGGAACAGGATATAATATTTGTGGTGAATTATCATTTTCGTCTGTCACGAAGACCTTCACCGTCACGTTACTGCTGAGCGCAGGAGAGCCGTTGTCTCTGGCCACGACTTGAACTGTGAAGTTTCTGAAATGCTCGTAGTCAAACGATCTTACTGCGCGAATCGCGCCCGTGTCTCCATCTATGGATAAAACCGAGGACACCGGGACACCGTTGACCTCACCGGTTACCAGAGAGTAAATCACGGTGCCGTTCTGTCTCCAGTCCGGGTCTGTTGCGCTAACAGAACAAACAGATGCACCTGGTTTGTTGTTTTCAGACACGTAGGCGCTGTAGGACAGCTGGTCAAACGCAGGAGGGTTATCGTTCACATCTGAGATAGATAGACGAATTGTCATGGAGGTGGACAACGGTGGAGACCCACCGTCAGTTGCGGTGATAGTTATGTTGTACTCCGTTTCTTTCTCTCGATCCAGAACGTTTGCAGTCACAAGCGAGAAGTAGTTTTTAACAGATGGGTTTAGTTTGAACGGCACGTTTTGCTGAACGGAACAGCGGATCTGACGGTTTTCGCCTGAATCTTTGTCTTGAACGTGAACGATTCCGACTTCGGTACCTGGAGGTGAGTTTTCGGGTATCGGGTTATTGAAAGATTTCAGTATGATTCGGGGTGGGTTGTCGTTTACGTCACTAATATCCACGATGACTTTAGCTGTCGACGACAGTCCCGATGCGTCTTGGGCTAGAATTCCCAACTCGTATTCCTTTTCATTCTCATAGTCAATTTCTCCCATCACCACAATCTCTCCTGTGATCTTATCAATGGAAAATATTTTTGCAGCTTTATCTGATATCCTGCTGAACTCATACGTCACGTCTCCGTTTGGACCTTCGTCCGCGTCTGTGGCGCGCACCCTGGTCACCGATGAGCCCGGCTGGGTGTTTTCAGGCAGTGAAATCTTATAAACAGACTGACTGAAAACTGGGACATTATCGTTAGCATCCAGAACAGTGACGTGTATGACAGCGGTACCAGACCTCTGCGGTGTCCCGCCATCAGTTGCCGTGAGGATCATGTCCATCTCTTTCTGCTGCTCACGGTCCAGTTCCTTTTCCAGCACGAGTTCGGCGTATTTCCCCCCGTCTGCAGTATCGTGTACGTTTAATAGGAAGTGTTCATTTTTCTGTAACGTGTAGCTTTTAACACCGTTGTGTCCGATATCTGAGTCATGCGCCTCATGCAAACGAAAACGCTGCCCTTTAACAGCCGATTCTGTGATTTCTAAACCAATACGTTCATTTGGAAAACGAGGTGCGTTGTCATTCACATCCTGAATTTGGAGAAGCACACGGTGAACTTCAAGAGGATTTTCTAGAACCAGCTCATGACTGAGGACGCATGATTTTCTAGAACCGCAGAGCTCCTCTCGGTCTATTGTCTCCGCCACTATCAGATCCCCAGAACTTAAATTAACATCACAGTACCGTTTGCTGTTGTCCTCTGTGTCTATCCGAGCCTTTCGAGCAGATAGTCGTTTCACATCGATCCTGAGATCTTTGGCTACGTTTCCAATCACATACTGGCGCCTCGTTTCTTCTGGAATATTGTAGCTCAGATCTGCACAATAGATTCCCGCAGGAAAAAGAAAAAGAGCCACAAAACACGCAGAGACACGCATGGGAAATCCGGGTTTCATGTTTGGAGACCTGGCCTCGTCTGTGGTCTATTTGCTCAATACCTTATTTTGCTCAACGCAAAATATTTCTGTTTTTTACAGCATCGACGGACGACTACTCCATTTTGCGTTTCTTCAGCAGACAGACAGAGAAGCGATTGCATACATCAGCTGTGGGAGGAGAGACGCCTCACATTTTATTCTTGGTAAATAGCGACACTGTGAGTATTTTCTGGTTATTGCATCGTGAGTCGCGAGTTTCATAAAAGGTCTGTTTCAGGTCTGTTAACTTCTGGTTCATATCGAAAGAAGTTAATGATAAAGTGTTAAATTTTACTTGATTTTATTTTAAAAACTGAATAGGCGATAATGGCATGACGAATATAGAGGCGCTGTCCAGGACTGTGGTGCTGAAATAACGTGTATTTGTTTAGAATAAAAACTTTTACTACATTAAAGGTATTAAACAGATAAAACAAACTTAAAACTGACAATTGGCGCATCAAAAACAACACAAATATATACAGTACTTTTTAAAGGTACATTTAAGGTACAATAAAACACTCCATTCAGATACATCCAAAGCTTGAAGCTATTTTTTATTTGTTTCTTGTTTTTCATAACTATTGAAGCTTGTTTTGTAAAATGATTTTCTTCCCTCTTTCTTTTAGCTGTTAATTGTATTTACATTATTTCGGTTTCAATACATATAATAAAAAAAACGTTTGCAAACATAAGGGATGAAACCTTTTTACCTGATCTTTGTTTTCTTTATGTCAGAAGTTATCAAGATCTGTCCCAAATCTCCATTTTCTTTCTGTTTTCAGAGTGGGACCCGCATGAAGTGTGTGGTGATAATACGACCTGACAAACTGATACCTGTAGTTAATACTGTGAGCTGAGGAGAGTTAATGGTCCACAAACCCACATCAATGCCTGACCAGAGGTGATGTTCATTTCATATTAATATCATAAATGAGTAAGTTTACTGAACACGTTGTGGGGAGAGAGATGGAAACATAACTGCTGTAGTTAAAATGGCAGAGTGGCAAAAACAAAGCAACAAACCAGGTTGCTTTCAGCACTGGTCCCTTAGGTTTAATAATAAAGCTCATGTTTATTACTTACCTAAAGCGATTTGAGTCCATATTGATGTTCGTGCTTCGACTTCCTGTCTCGTGTTTGTTTGTTTGTTTGTTTGTTTGTTTCCTCCTCCGTTTCGACAGATGTAAACAAAACAGGGAAAAATCTGCTTTCTCAGACATAAGATCCCTCCTCTCTGCAGCCAGACAAGAGCGACGCTATGCGGATTATTTGAGAACAGGACACACGTGTCTGAGGTTTCAGGTCCTGGTTCCTGAACAAACAACACAAGGACCATGAATGACTTACTAACGTTACAGTGTTTTACTGGCGTTCACGAGCATGCGCACATCTTTCAGCACCACGGACAGAGACCTCGGTTGTCATTTTAAGCCAAACAGAGACGCAGACTTACAATGTCCTAAAGGTTTGATGTATTATGCTTTAAACTATTTATTCGTGATGTATGCATTATCGAGCATGAGGGTTAGTTATAAATACATGCTTATAAATTAAAGATTGTTTAAAAGCACGAATTAGACGTTTTAAAGAAACTTGTCCTAACTTGGCCTGATGTATTATTTTAGTCGCAGCTCAAAATCCTTTTATATGACACTGAGGTTTATTATAAGCGTTACGTCCTTACGTATTAAGGTGGTAATGCGTCAATGGATGGATGTATGGTGGCATCACAGACAGACTCTGTGATGTGTTTGTCTGTGATGTTCAAACTCTTTCATGATGATTTGTCTGTTTTTTGTCTGTTTGTCTGTATTATTCAGCACATGTTTAGCCAAAATCAAAACCAGTAACTCTTCAATACTTATGAAAGAAAACTTTATTTGTGATTTGTAAACAAAACACAATACCAGATTTCATAAAGTAATATAAAATAATAAACACCGTTACACTGATGAGCAGGTGTACAAAAAGTTTTGTCCAACAGATTTGCACCGTCAAAGTCAAAGCACAGCGCCACCTCGGGCACTGAATGAATTGATAGATATTTACTACACACAAGCATAATACATAGACCCTTTTCATTATCTGTTTTTTTATTCATTTTGACCTTTTTGTATTTTTTTGTTTGTTTTAAGAAGGAGGTTTATATTATAGTTAAGTATGAATTGGTTACGTTACAGTGTTATCAATTTCCAAGTCTAGCACAAAACAAAAGATCTTTAAGTTTTAAAAATCATTGCAAAGGTTGTAAAGAAAAAGAAACAGACCATAATACTACAGCATTACACATACTAGAATGTTTATGTCATTTGGCACAGAGCCAGCATTGTGTGTGTGTGTGTGTGTGTGTGTGTGTGTGTGTGTGTGTGTGTGTGTGTGTGTGTGTGTGTGTGTGTGTGTGTGTGTGTGTGTGTGTGTGTGTGTGTGTGTGTGTGTGTGTGTGTGTGTGTGTGTGTGTGTGTGTGTGAATGCTTGTTTTTTTGTTTACATAATTCAGTGGTGACGACACACATCTCCACTTCCATCATAAAGGAGAAAAAAATAATTATTATGAAAAACATATTTGTTTATTTATATCTATATATAATTTCTGTTTTAACTGCCTATAACATGCAAACAGTCACTTGGTGATCCGACAGCACTGAAGCACACGACGTGTGTGTGTGTCTGTGTGTGTGTATGTGTGTGCGTGTGTGTATGTGTGTGTCTGTGTGTATGTGTGTGTGTGTGTGTGTGTGTGTGTCTGTGTGTGTGTCTGTCTGTGTGTGTGTCTGANTGTGTGTGTGCTTTGATGGTACGGTCTCGTAGCAGCGCAAACATTTTTCTCCTTTACTTAACGATATCTCTACAGACTAGACATAATGGAGAGACAACAAAAATTATATCTGAATATTACAATAACTGTCCGATTATTTACACAATTAAAATCAACGTCTATGGAACTGGAGTTATGTTTGACCATTGCTATGTACAGTAGAAAAATCTGGTACCGCCCACCACTATGGTCTCGTCATCTAATCTCCACCCACTTTTCCTCGTCATGCCTAGGTAAGCACCATGTTCAAAAGCTAGACACCCTGCTGTCTACACTAGTATGTCTGCATAGTCAATGGTGTTTCCACGGCTTGAGGGGTGCAAACGTTTTACTGTGTGTTTTGTTTTCCCCGGAGAAGTTGTGGTGTGTTTTTAAATGGCAATACCGTTTTATTCTGCACAAACTTAAGTGTAAGAAGCGAGTTCTGCGGTTCTTCTTGTTACGTTGCACAACACGAGCCACCAGGGGGCAGTACTGACACGAGGCTGAGCACACAACGGGTGTTCAATGAGGAATCGTTCAATAACTTACAAGCAGAGGGTATAAGAGCACATAGCCGGACTAAGACAAAAAGCTGGCAGGAAATGAGACAATGTTTTGAGGAAATGTATCAAAAAGCAGCAGAGAAAAGCGGGTGGGTGTGTTTCAATGATGGGCAAACATCTGGACTATTATCTTACAGTTTCTGAGAGGCTTTTTGCTGTGCAGGGTGCGAACAGCATGTGGTTTCTTTAGGCTTTTCTGAGTGTGTTAGGCATTTAAGAGCAGGAATTGTAGCTGAACGCACACCGCTGTGTGTACAAATGTGTGTTTGTACGGTTGTGTATCATTTCTGCAGCGTTGAAGCAGAAATACACTTGCTCTTATAAAATATATAGAGTAAAACAGTGTCACTCTGAATCTCAGCATCAGTTTTGGGACAGAAATAAACGGCTACATTCCTGCATTTAAGTCTGACCCCAGCTAACAATTTATATTGTAAGAACGTTTCCCTAAGGTTTCCATTAAGTAACAAAAACTTTATTTTAAAAGTTTAGGAAAGTTCAAAGCATCCAGGTTTTTTGGACGTTGCATTAACATTATTGCTTGGTTATAAGAACATTATTCAAACCGTTTTAATCCTGTAACCATGTTTAAACTATTCAACTAACTACTCCAGAATTACGTTTTTGATATTCATATCCTTAAAAATTCTACTAACATTACATTTCTGATTAGTCTAAGAGAACTTTTACAGAACGGTAGCCAACGTTCTGAGAACGTTCCCTGTTAGCTGGGTAGACATTTACTTTAGAACTGATTCAACAGGAGTGAGATTTCTGCCTTTTTACACACACACACTTAATTTGTGCTCAGATCTGATGTTGTTGCAATTAAACTTTTGTCTTACAAATCTTTGTTTCCAGCGGATCAAGGCATGAGATGGAGAACAGGAGATCGTTTCTTCCACCTTTTAAAGTCAGAGGCTGAAATGAAGTCAGAGAGCGAGAGCCGTTCTCGGTACCACATGAGTTCATATTCAGTTTAACTGGAAATTTGTTAAATCCGTTTAGAAGAGGAGAGAAACTTCTCACCATGGTTACAAATGTCATTTACAGGGAAGAAGAGGCTCAGGTTACGTTTTGCAGACTGACGTTCTTGGGCAAGTTTCAGAATTAGGAAAACAGCCAATCAGAGAAACGCAAACATGTTTGCAGGTTAAATTAGTGATTATTTTAGAGCTTCTGGCCAGAGAGGATGATGGGAGTTAGGTGAGCGCTCTGAAAGAACATTTTCCCTTGTTACATTTTCAATATTTTTGGTTTTTGGTCAACGTTTTGCTACAAACATCATGAGTGATGGCTGTGTTCTGGTGGCCCTTTAATCATCTCCATCATCTTTTCCTTTATCCTTCTTGTCTTTCTTCTCCTTCTTCTTCTTCTTCTTCTTCTTGGACTCGTCCTTCTTTCCAAAGGTGATGAACTCGCCCTTGTCGTCCACAGCACCCGGTTCCTGACGGATGGAGATGATGGCCGGAGAGCCAGGAATGATGAAGGCTTCAGGGGGGATCTCTCCAGGCTTCAGGGCTTGCGGTGGACCGTATCCGGGTCCGGCACCGTAGCGGAAACTCCAGCTGTTACTGTTGATTCCGGCTCCAACAGGAGGGGACAGCTGTCCCTCTGCCTCCCCATCTGAGTGAAAAGAAATTACATTTATCACGTTGTACGTTTTCATTCTACTGTGTCTTTTATCTCAATCAATGCATTTGTATTCTGTGCAAATCGAACCCACGATCTTGGTGTTGCGAGCGCCACGCTCCTACCACTTAAGTTACAGCAACCTCTAACTCTGACTTTGCAAATCTATAAAAATCATAATTCTATAATATTCTATATTTAAGGTCTAAATAGTTTCTGCTGCTTATATTTGCATGTATAATCCTGGTAATGCCTCACTATTAATTAACTTAAAAGATTGCATCACAATTTTAAAAATACCTGTGTAAAAGCTTACATGAAATCAGCCAATCAGGTCAGAGCTTCACAGATCAGGAAAGTATTTTTCAGTTTTGTTTGCAATACACATGAATGTCCCACTTTATATTGGAGGTCAGAAATCTGAGTACATGAACCTGCATGAAGGCAAATATGATTTGCTCAAATCCTGAACACACAGACACGCAGCATCAGAGCTCATGTTTTATACAGTATAATGTTAATGTTTTAAAGTGTTCTCACCCAGGAGGGAGGGACAGGCAGAACTGAGAATGGAGCGAGAGATTTATATATTACTGACGCTTTGTACCACACCAGTTACTCTGTGACCTACTTTCAGTTCTGTTTTATTTAGGTCTCAGCCTGGCCCTGCAGTTTGTTTGTTTGTCTTTTTTGTCTGTGGGTTTATTGTGACAGAACCGCACAGTTTATTTCAATACGTGCAAAATCTAGCAGGGATTATCTGTTTTCTGTTATTCGTTTCAGCTTAAATGAATCTGCAGGGGAGGAGGTGTGTGTGTGTGTCCTGGACTAAATTAGGAATCTTGCACACTCGATTTCAGGCAGGTTCCTAAATTTAGACCCTTCTAATCCTGACATTAATATGCAAACAACTCTTTCTCTCTAAAGTATTTGTTCCAAACAGCATGTTAAAATTTTTTGGCCATCTTGCAAATTAACCACCACTAATGTGTCCATACAGATGGTACAACAACCCAGCTAACTTTAGGAAGAACGTTTTCTTAATGTTTTTATTAAGTTACAAAAACGTAAAACATGTTATTTAAAATGTTTTAGGAAAGTACATCGTATTAACATTATAGCTTTAAACATTACGTTCTTTAAACATTAATTATGTAACAATTTTAAAACCTTCTTTAAAAACAATTGCTATATTTAAACCATTAAAAAAGTTCTACTAACATTACTGCAAGACCGATTTTGATAACTTACAGAGAACATCAGCCAACGTTCTGAGAACGTTCCCGTTAGCTCCTTACATGCACATTTACGCATTGCTCCGCCCCCGGGCTTGACAGAGCATATTAGTTTGAGAAGGTCAGATATTGTGAACGCTACCTCTCAGAAACACTTGCAGAGAGTTTAAATGTGCAGCGAGAGAAACTGGTGAGATCATGAGTTAGTCACACCTCTGTCTGTCTCCCTGTGGCACTCATTACTGCTGCAATATCAGTGTTTGTGCTTCTCTGTGTTGTTGCAGGTCACAGCAGGTCAGTGGAGAAGTTCTGAAGTTCTGAAGACCTTCTGATGAGCCCATCAGCTGAAGATCAGGATAATGCTGCTGGACTTTCATTGCATTTACATCTTAACTATTTGGTCTCCTGTGTGGGTTCCAGGAACCCATTTTAGCATATTTAATTTATGGTTGTTTTCACCTAATTATGTATTCATAAAGCAAGTTTTCATAGGCCACACCCCTTTCCTGAACTCACAAGATTAACACGATCATGCCACAAGTCTCTTTCTTCGCCCTTTTAACATACAAATGTGACATTTATCATTATTAAACAGATTCATATTGTATGTACAGCTACACTGTCTTTAAAAATGGGTATCAATGCAGCCATTTTACATTGTTTCTATTGGATGCATTAAGGTCATATGTGCTATTTTTGGCCCTCGTAGCTTCCGGCTCTGATTTTCCTCCGTGCGTTTTTCTCTTTTCTCTACCTTTTATTTCTCTCCCCTTCCACACCTTGTTCATTCTTCCATTTTGAGTATGAGCGGTTGCCACGGAAACCTCCTCCCCCATCCCTCCTCGCCCACTCCCAGCTGCTGCTGCAGTATCTAACATCCATTGTTGTTGCCTAGCAACAAGTCACACAGTGTTTCCTAGCAACAGGACCACCGGAGGGGTCTGCCAATCCTGAACCTCTGTTCATCTCCAACCCCCGCATCCCTCTCTCGCTTTCAGCGCCCCTTTCGTTCTCATCTCTCTCGCTCTTCACTTGCTGTCTCTCATACCACATGCTTTATCTTTCAAACGTGGCTCAGTCTATCATCCTTGTATACATCAGCCGCTCTCTGCATTCCATCTGCGTCTCATTTCCCTGCTGATCTCCTCAAATCTCTCTCCTGTTTTTCCTTTTCCTCTCAAACCTTCACACCAGCACTCACACAAACACCTGCACCGGATCAATACCAGAACATTAGCTTCTAAATAATCATGAGACTGATTTTATTCTGTGATGTTTTTGCAGGAGAACGATGTGTAGACGGTTCTTTCACTGAATTCTACAGGCTGCTAATAAAGAACCAATAGGGTTCTCTTTGGTTCTCCTGCTAGCATTCCATCTGCACATGCTGGTTTTCTCATGAACTCTTTGTATCGTTCTCTGTTTCAGTTCAGCTCTGCTGTATCAGTCTGATGTCTCCACCATCCACCACCCAAGAGATCAGACAATCCACCTTCATTCCTCTAATGGCACATTAAACTGATTGTCATCTGTCCCTGGCTGATCTTTGAGGAGAATCAGATCTCAGGATTACAGTTGCAGGCATCACAATATTAAGCAAACCTCTCATTTGATTTTTTTTAAAACAGAATCGTTGAATGATACAGTCCAAACCCACAAACAATTACAGATTGTGTTCCTACCCAAAATAAACACGTTTGGTTCATAGTGTCGACTAATGATTAGGTGCTTATGTTTGTCTAATTATGTGTTAGTCTTTGGTTACCCCAAAAAT
>JBAJNP010009014.1:0-18995 GCA_036877545.1 Yasuhikotakia modesta
AGGTTACCTGCCAAACATTTTTACTTGACCAAAATGTTTGAATAATTCTTACTGTTGTTTCTGCAGCCAGTGTAAAAGCTATTTTTATGTTAGTCTGAATAACACAGAAGAACTTCGTTCAGGAGTAAATGTGAACATCTTAGCGGTTGTTTGGGAGACGTTTGTGCTATTCTAGAAGAACAGATTCCTTCTTCTGTGAATATAAGCAGCCTGTGGATTTCCCAAATGCTTTTATCCGTGTCTGTTATGTAGAGCAGAGAACTTCAGTCCATCTCCAACCTTAGTATCTACTGAGACTCAGGATAGAATTCACCACATCGATGCGTTTGTAAACACCTTAGCTTTTCTTTATAACCATTTGTTTTTTCATTTTTTAGGGAAGGGGAGGGCGGAAAGAATGAGTCACACTTCTCTACCCTTCCCCCCTCTTCCTGTCTTCCAACTCTTTCACATTTTTCTCAGTCAGGTTTAAGAAAGATCCGCGCCACTGATCAATGCATCGCTTTCTGGTGTCTCACGGTGCTGTTCTGGCCGGCATCCATTTCGTTCCTCACCGGCCGAATGGATTCGAGGAAGGAGAGAGATTGACTTTTTTTGTTTGCTTGTTCGTTCCCCCTCATTGCGTTTTAAAATGACGTACACACGACAACAACCAATCAATTGGCCTCTCTGTGGATCTTTCTCCAAACGCCCGATAAACTGATCGAAACACGGCGACGTTTGTGGCAGAATTTGATCTGTGGCTGGAGAAAGGGTAATAAAATTTATTATGGCTGACCCATAACTGTATCTCACCTCATTCTAACTCGCCCTTTTGCCATCATTCCTGGCAGGACAAAGAGCTTTGGGATTAGACGGATAGTTTTAAATTATAGAGGAAGACAAGGATAATAGGCTTGTGGTCAAACTTTGTTTTTCTGTTGACCGTAAGGATTAGCTGTCGGATTTGGTCCCTCACATCCGTGGCTGGAAAATCGTGGCTTATCGCTCTGCCTTCCCGGGAAAATAAATAAATAAGGCTGCTGTCTGTTGCCACAGAGATCTTGATAATGGCACAAATCAGCTTAGACTCCCCCTTCTGCACAAACCTATCTCCCCCAGGATGCTGAAGGACTTAAATCTGTTTTTTTCTCTTCTCTTTATTTCTGCGTTGAGTTTTATTTCTGAGTTTTAGTTCTGTATTGAATCTATCTATCTATCTATCTATCTATCTATCTATCTATCTATCTATCTATCTATCGTCTATCTGTCTACAGTATCTATCTATCTATCTATCTATCTATCTATCTATCTATCTCAGTGTCTATCTGTCTGTCTGTTTTATTTTATTCAATCTGTCTGTCTGTCTACCTGTCTGTTGTCTTCGTTGTGTTTTACAGATGCCATTTAACATCTTTGTCCATAATGTTCTTGTAGTGTTTGTTGGACACAGTTGTAAAGGTTTTTTTTGTAATCGGACTTAAATGGGGTTCACACTAGTCTTGGTATCTTTTACATAAAACATTTGTATGTATTCTAAATATTCCAGTAATACATTCTGGTACTGCATATTAAATCATGGCAATTAACCAATAGTCATAAAGCAAACTGCATACTTTCATATTTACTTTTTACTGTTTTAGTGTATTCATTTTTTTCAGAAATATAATTGAATACTTTCATTCTGAATTCTGAAATTTGTACTTCCTTCTATATTATATGTATAATGTTTCTTCAAGACATATAGCAGATTATTAAATTAAAATGGGTTGTAAACACCTGTAACAAGATTTTAATAGAAATTTTTACATAAGCACAGAAGAGCTAAAACAAGTTCATTGTCCTTTGGGACAAACGAAAGCCAGTAAATCTCATTTGTTGTTGCTAGCAGTACGCTGCGGTAATTTGAATCATCCCAGTTTTCTGATTAATATTTTATTTTATGATTTATAATAGTTTTTGCCTCGGTGAGATTTTTTGAGCTGCAACGTAGGAGAAGCAGAAAACAAGTTTTACAAGGGCAAGTGTATCGGTGCTAGCTAAGCTCATTCGCTAGTCTGTCAGGAAATGTAAAACTCCCTCTTAGGAATTGACTTTTAGGGAGGCACTGAGTCCCTGAAGCTGGTATCAGACTCTTCTCGTGGTCTTCCTGTCAGTATTTCAGCCTGGGGTCTTACCCAGCAGTTCAACATCTAGCTTCCCCCTCGTTGGAGTTCCTCTCTGCAGTAGACAGATGGTTGCTGAGGGATTGTGGGAGCACTGGTCCGTTCAGCCGGCTTGTCAATGCCACCCAGAGAATGACTGAGAGCCCCTCCTGAGGGCTTCTGAGGTGGGCATAACATACACCGGAAATGGAAAGATAGCACGTCTCGGTGGTCTCGCTCGGTCACTGCTGTGTTTTATGGCTTTCTATTCCTATGTGATTTTACTCTAGCATGTCACATAGGGTTTAAAGCCATTGGGTACAGAGTGGAAACTCAGCTGAAGATTACAGACTAAAGACCACCTGACAAGTTTTTTTAAAAAAGCGCCACCAGGGGCGCCGCTTTAAATTAGGCGCTTTCGTTTGGCCAAACATTTTCTAAAAAATTTGTTTGTTCATTTTCTCAATTTTTTTTTGTTTTGCATGATGTCATTATGAAATGTGACTTGTTACATCATTATTTTAAGACGGTGTTACTGGGAGCTTAAAATAAAATAAAGATCATGTTTAATGACATTGTTAAACGTTTCAATCTGTTTTAGTTTTTTTTTCATTTATCACAAAAAATTTCATTAACTTAAACCATACTGGTGCATTTTCTAAATTAGATGAGTTACACAATTTACATGTTTGGTTTCAATTCGTTTGCACCGATTTAAACAGCTTGCATCGTGTTTGCATTGTGTTTTTCCACTCCTAGATTATTGTGTATTACATTTCACAGTACAAAACAACTACCACAGCATCTAAACTGTTGTGAATCTATTTTTGTAATGCGGTTAGCATCGAGTTCTGGAGTGCAGCTATGGTTTTGATGGGCTAATTAGATATGTAACTGCCAATGAATAGACACATTTTTGTTCCTCCTGACAAGTGTGACATTACACTATTCAGAATGTGGCAAGCATGCACAATTCTGACAATAATCCATGACTATTTTCCTTTCGGTTTTGTTCTCATACACACACATCATGCCCTTGGGCACCGTGTCTGTATGCTCACAAGCCACGGTTGCACCATGGCGGGTTTTTGTCCCTGTGGTTGGCATTTTTACCCAAGTGTCAAAAGAACAGCGGCAGCCGGCGCGACTGTCTGCTGACTCAGGCTGTTTTTAACGAAGCCTGCAGTATTTATCAGCCGCTCCCTCTCTTAATTAGACTCATTGGGAGCGAGGAAAGTGAACTCTTAATGTTTCATTTCCTCTCAGGCGTGAGATCACCTCTGCTTGTTATTGTGATCGGGCCGGGTTGGCGACGCTTCCTGAGGGAATAACCGAAAGAAAAAGTGATTTGGAGGAATAAAATCCTGCAGTGTCTGAGCTCTGTGCTTCCTGAAGCCCTTTTGTTTAGACAGTCCGACAACCGTGAGTGTGTCACAAGCGCCTGGAAGACTTGCCTAATTCGTCAAAGTGCAAGAGCCTCCGTGTCAGATAAAAGGGTGCTGCAGCTGTCTCTGGGTTTTACTTGTGTTCATGAGTTCTTTGTCCGTCTTTGGTGTAGCTACAGAAGCACACCTGACACAAAATAATGACAATAATAACAATCTTCAGCAGCAAACTCAGCAACCCGCGCTTTTCCACTCAACTGGCAACCTCTGAGAGCGCCACTCGAGTGTCGTGTGCATAGAAACTCTCCCACAAGTCCTGCTGAACTGACCTCGATTTGAAAATAATCACCGACGTGCCACATTTACTTGGACGTTAGCCTTGAACTGAACCCTGCAAAGAACGTTCAGTTATCTGCTCAAAATAACCAAGAGCGTCTCTCATTTTCTTCTCTTTTAGATGAAAGACAAACACAAAAATGTGTTAAGGTGACCAAAGTCCAGAAGAAACGTTCTAATGAAACCAAATAATGTCTGACAGGATTTGATTTGAAGATAAACTTGATCCGAGACTCTAAAGAAATTGCAAACACACTAAAAGTTGGAGCTTTCTCTGGACTTTGTTCATGAAATGGTTGTAGTTATTTTTTATTTATATTGTTGCTTAATGCTTAACAAAATGTATAAAACGATGTGGGTCTCATTCAGAAAAAATGCATGTCACATTATAGAACAACGTACATAAGAATGTTAAGCATTTACATATTATGTGACTATTTATAAAATATAATGTCTGTTTTATGGATTGTTTTTGTTTCTGAAGCTACAATCTGTAACATTTTAATCTGTAACATTGTAACATCTTAAAAATGAACACAAACTGTGTTCAGAAGTATGTTTTTACCTTGAGTTTATAATATTGATTTATTATTTAAGCTGTCAGGCCTGATATACCAGGAAATGACAGTTTCAGCTGTGGTTACATCACGCCTGTAAACAAGTAGATCCGTTTACAAAATTCAGTGTGTGTGCTGAATAAAATTCTTGTATTTTATTCTTACAGCAGTTCAGATTTGTTACCTATCCAGGTTAAGAAAATAACTGCAAACAACCTGCAATTTTATATTTTGTCCAGAGATAAACTTACAGAACGATATAGAGGCAAAAGTTACAGATTGCAGCTTCCAAATATTTTGCTGGTGAGGGGTGTGTGATTAATTCATGAGTTGTTTGACTAAACCAGGGACCCTTAGGAGTGTAAATGGAGACCCGTGCTTATCTAAGAGGGGGTGCTTACACATGTTGTCCTCATCACTGGAGTGCCCTCATCTCTTAGTGGCAAGTACACTAATGGGACCATGGGGACCATTCGTGGTTCCACAAAGTCAAATCCACTCAATGCAGTCCATCCCTTATCCGTGCACGTCCCACAGAGCGACTTACAGACTGACACACACGGTTTAAATCCCCGGCTTCCCTTCGCATGCATATACATAAATCTGTCTGGCTTGCACGGACGGATATAGACTGTTATCGAGAGGATATCAAAACGGACACCCCAGCATCCGCGCGCACGCGTGCCGCTTGACCTTCCAGCTGCGCCAGGCTGAAGGCTGGAGATTTCAAACGTCTCAATTCCCAGAACGAAATCCGTACTTGAGTTAATTGCAGTCTGTGCAGGATATGATAGCTGCGATTTCGTCCTGTCCTCACGCAGGAAGCTCATCAGCGCGTGAGCTGCTCAGCTCAGCCAGCCGAGTCCGAAATGCATTCAGCATGTAATCTCCTCTCTGCAGAACACAGGCAGACCTACAGCCTGAAACAATGCAGCGCAGATAACGCGCCAGTCACGCTGAGACGCTTTAGTGTGCTCTGTGTCTGCATTACAGCCCTTCAGAATTACAATATTGAACTTCATAATTGAGAGACTCTTGCATTTTTAATGCATGACGGCCGGTGTTTAAGAAGCAGGAGATGAATCTGAATTGCGATTTACTTGGGAGAGATTAAAGGGTGAATTCATTAAATGGTATTTATGGTTACAAACAGAGTTACCAGTGCAAAAACCAGCAGCGTACACACACACACCACCCCTGTCAGGTACAGAGTTATGTGCACAGAATAAAAATGAAGTCTTTGTCACGTTGGAAATGATTTGCTTGGTGTAATTTTGGGCGGTAAACCTCATTTTGTTTAAAGGAGACGTCCATGCACATTGTGGGAAATTGCCATGCAAATTTGCACTATTTCTGGCTGTTTGCACCGTTACCTCATTTGCATAATTCCTGTAGTGTATCAGGTGCTAAAACAATACAGACAGAGCGTGCAAATAAACAAACCTTTGCTCCAACCCCCTACATACTTAGTATCTCTATATCTAAATCCAAGTCTATTGTGTCTCTTTCCAAATAAGATACCAGCAAGAAAGTGTGCTAGGCTTCTATTGCTATGCTAATGTCAATATTAAAACACTTTCACAATTTCCACATTTTCTCTTTTTGTTTCCACAGGTTATTATTGGTGCTTTGGAGAAAGACCATGCCTCAGTTTACCTTTGCCTGTTTCTGTGGTCTTCATGGTCTCTGCAGAAGGAAAAAGAAGAAGAAGGAGGAAGACGAGGGACCACCACAACCTCAGGACTATGAAACTGAGGTTTGAGATGCCTGGACCAGAGGTTCTCAAAGGTTTAGTAGCTTACAAAGACGAACCGTGCAGGAAATGGCCTTAGTGTCTGCCCAGATCATGGGCTTGAGTTCCAGGAGATATCAGGAGCCTGTTTATCATTTTAGTTTGTCTGTTTCTTAAGTTAAACATGGGATGTACAGTCCAGAGTGTAGATGCAGGGAGGTACTGTTGCACTTTTAAAATGAACTATATTTTATAACCTATATTATCAGTCTGACCAATTCTGTTTTATCTGAATTATTATTGTTTTCCAATAACAAAGGATAGGAATGATCAAAAGATAGGAAGCATAATTTTAGCCAAAGTTTTAAGCTCTCATTTACTGGTATATAGTGGTACTGTGTGTCGTTCTAGCATGTTCCTCAACATACGGCCAATGTTAAGTTACAGTTAAATGTTAAGTTCACTCACAGTTAAACAGTCATCAAATCAATTATGCTTTTCATATGTACATTTTTAATTATTTTTAACAAGAATATGGTTACATAATTAGGGACATAATGAGTTTTTATGCTAAATAATTTTTGGCACAACCCCTCAGAACATTATAGAGACATTTTATGTGTTTTTAATATAGTTTCCTTTATTTCTTGATAGCTTAATTCTTATTTGTGGAAAACCATTTTTTTTGTCAACAAATAACTACTATTTATAGTTCTATAGCGTCTTTGTGTGGTGACTTAATTCAGATTTACCACACTGCTTATTTCTGCCTCCTATGTAATTAGGGACCCCCAGAGAGATGCAAGTGGTCCTTTTGCAAATGCCACCGCGGTAAAGGATAGCTACCATCTGTCATTTCTCAATAACATTTCAAATCTGGCCCCGGGCAAGTTTCACCTGACGTCCCCTCAATTATTGTGCTGAACTGGGGGGCACACGCTTTGAATCTGAATGAAGCGTCTGGATGTCGTTGGTGTGTCCTAGACAGACGTGAGCCCAAAAAGTGTTCCCGACACTACATCAAGGCATGTAATCAGCTAGAGAGAGGCTTACTCACGCTGTGAATTGGACCTTACCAATCATAGCACACCAGAACCGGCTGGCACCACCGAGATAGTTGTAGCCAGGAAGCGTATTCCAATAAGAAAAGATTTGGTGCCCTGTTATTGGTTGCTTGGTTGATTCTGAGCGTCCCTTAAACCACAGGCGTTGACAGTGATAAACACCATGTTTGTTACCAAAATGGCTGTTTTTCTTCCAATTGTGGCCAAATCTAAAAGTGTGAGATTAATTTACTATTTTTTAGTTTGCTGTGCAACACAATAATCATGCCACAGCCTCGTTGGAAACCATTTTCTCCGTCCGTCTTTCCTCTGCCCAGCAATGAACCATAATTGTGGCTATTTTTAGCACATTTATGTGAGAATAGCCCCAAGCCTATGTGAATAACCATCAGATTCACATTAATATATTCAATTAAAGTGGAATTAAAAAAACTCACCATGGCAACTCGCCTGACCAAAACTTTGGCCTTTGGGTGCGAGGTTTGAATGGGTTTGAAAATAGCAGTAATTGTGGCGTTAAATGGCAGCCCTCATTAGCCGGGTGATTATGCGGCGCACGCACACGGACGGGGCGACGCAATTAATCTTTCTCAACAGGAAGCAGTCCAAGATGACGGATGCCCTGAATCTGATGTCACCGAAACAAAAGGCAGAAAAAGTCAGAGACTAAAACTTCAGCTAATCGCCTTATACGGAGGGCTTACGAAAACAATTTTAGCTTAGCTTTGTTTTTATTACAGAGCTTTAATCAGCTTTCTTCCATATTCATACTTAAGAACTCAGAGGCTGTATTTATGTCAGAAATAGCTTTCCGTTTTCTTTCTTTAGTGGCGTGTTTCGTTTGACCGTCAGGGTTTTGCTAAAAAAGCAAGCCAGCTGAATTTCACATCAATTAAACAAACATTCTAAACGAGTACAAGCCAAATCGATTTCACAGAGGTGAACGTCTGTTTATAGCGGCAGAGATCATCTCTGTCTGTGGGCAGACCTGCTTTAATGAGCGAGAGATTTAAATGACCTCTAATTATTATCTGCAGTCATGCTAATTGTCTCTTATGCTAGAACATACCGTGAGAAGAGTTTGTTCCTGAAGATTCTAGGTTTTTTTAGCAAGCAAAATATAATTATGAACAGGTACAAGCAGAGGGATGATGTTTGATGATATTAAATGAGATTAAAGGAGTAGAAAATATTGTCATCATTTAAACACCCTCCTGTCTTTTTGACTCTGTTACTCATTGTTGTGTAACTGTAGACCGTAGCTCTTCAAGCTATTTTGTGGTCATGTTTTTCGAAGCGCCATTTTTGTGATTATCAAAACACAATGGTTAATGGTTAATATTGGTTAAATGCTCTGTTTTAAATAAATATACTTTTATAATATTGAAGTTTGTTTCAGGGTCCAAGAAAAAAATTGTCTCTTTTGAGGAATAGGAAAAAGATGATCAGACATGATGCCAAAATCACCTTTTGTTTCAGTGAGTAATACAGGGTCACAAAAACAAGAAGGTGAGAAAATGTTGACAACATGTTGTGCGTTTTAAAGACTTTCCGCCCAGAAGCGAAACAGCTCATGCTTAATTTCTCAACCACAGCATGAAACGTCAGAGCGTTAGAGAAGGAGGTCGTGGACACCTGTTCTGTCCCTCAATGCTGGCCGTCCCTCTCCAGTGTGACAGACAGGACATCTCTCCACCCTAATGAAAATTAAAGTGAGTTTCCTCTTTCTAAGCTCTCCTAATTAGCCAATCGTCCGAGAAGACAGGCAGCCGCTGGTCGAGAAGTTGAGCGAGGAAAGTGAGATTGTGTAATTGCAAAGGTAATGGATTTTGTCAGGAGCACCTGTCATGGCCGTGGTGAAAACAGACACAGGAGCCAGGAAAGAGAATTGGAGTCAGGATGCCAGTGAGCAGAGACTCTATCTAAGCCAACC
Organism: Yasuhikotakia modesta; assembly: GCA_036877545.1. NCBI lineage: Eukaryota > Metazoa > Chordata > Actinopteri > Cypriniformes > Botiidae > Yasuhikotakia > Yasuhikotakia modesta. Next base: position 9,131 of record JBAJNP010009014.1, read on the forward strand.
TCACCTGATTGCCAATTTGTGAGAGTCTTCATACATCAAGCATCCAGACACGTGTGTTAAGGGGCCCGGTGGGTGGCGGGTCCATGGGCAAACCATTAAAGAATGTGTCAGGGTAAGTTAGAGGCCAGACCGGCTAGATTGAAAGATAAAACTCAAAGACGTTTAATTCCCAATTTAATGTGTGAAAGATGAAAATGGAACGCACCAGTAGTCTTAGCCAACCGCTATTATATGAGAACTGCACAAAGTTGACGAAAGTAGAGTTGGCAGCCTTATTGCCAGAATGGAGCCAAATGAAGAAAAACTGAAGTAAAAAGGTAAAAATTCTCTCGGGGACCAAACGAACACCAGAGGCTACAGCCGTTTCCCTCATGTGCATGAGGCAGAGTAATAGGAAATGGAAATGTTTCGTGGATAGTTTAAAAGTGCTGTTGGCATGGGCTTTAAACATTCATTTTCTGGCCGCCTTTGGCCTTGGTGTTGTTAGACTCTCCAGAACCGCCTCAAATAGAAGTCAAGTATATAATTCATTCTGTCCGGCAGATCACAGATCCTCTTGGAAAACGTCCGTATACACTGACACCGGGCGGATAGGTGTGAAGTGTGAATGCATGCGATTGATGGGAAAATAGAGTCCGTTTGGAATCTGTCTTTCTGTTGTTGAAATCTCAGACTGGATTTTTGTTTAGACCTGCATTGCGGCCCATTTGTGCAAATTGTTGTTTTCAGACATTTGCTCCTAGTCTAGAATACATTGTGGATGGTCATTAAACACAATGACACTAAATTCAGCCATCAGAAATGACTCCACAGCAGTTAAGACAAACAGCCGCTGTATCACCATTATCATGGGACAAGCTATCCTTAATGAAAATTCACCATGGAAACCATACTGTCTCCCCCCCCAAAACACAGTTACTATACGGCTATTTTGTATTGCAGCATTATTATTAAAGCTAACATGAATTGTTGAAAATGCATATATTGAATGTAAACGTTATGTATTCTTTGTAATGTCTTACCAAAGCCTACAAACAAACTTGCTTTTGTTTCAGTTAATGTCAGATAAATATATCTTGTTGTGTTTCAAAACACATACATTTATACATACAAAGATATTTCCTGTTGACCTTTTTTTTTAAATAAGCATCTTACCCAATTGAAAGCATATTTGTTTATTATATTATGTTTTTACAGTAGTGGTTGTAACATTGCTAACAATTGTTTGGTGGATTTTTGTGAAGGATAGCTCTCATTTTCTTCAAAAACCCTCAAGGTCTTTTCATCCATTTTGGAAAACCTATTAAGGAGCCATTTGGATGGGAATCCAGGAACCCATTGGTAAAATGCCTTTGGTCGGGTATGAAGTTGTTTTGGAAGCACTGGGTGTCTACAGACCAAAAATAAGGAATTCACACAAGTGAGAGTCGCTTGCTGAGATTCACACCAGACAGTTAATCTTGATCAGAGTTAATCAATGACACCAGCCCCCCGAAGCTCGTGCTCGGGGTGAGAATCCCCCCTTCACTTCAATGTGAGACGATGCTGAGTTTCCCCAGACCGTGTTTAATTCGAGGTTTCAGAAGACAAACAATCACTCGTTTGTCTTCATTAATGTGCCTTTTCTTAACTACTTGAAGCGCAGACAATAGGCAAAATATCCATATTACAGTTCGCCTTCTCATGGCCACAATGCGTCTTTGTGGAACGAGGTACGACGCGCTATTGATCTGTTTGTCGTCTTTTCATCGGCACTCCGCCTTTGCATTTCGCAGAAAGCTCGTGCAAACCGTTGCGGATAATAATCCCATTTACATCGCTTCGTTTCCCATTTTTCTCGTTCAGATTGTGGGACGTTTTGTCTTCCACGTTGGCTTTCGCACGCACAGGCAACCGCAAGACTTACGTTCCGCTTTTGTTGGGTTTGACTTGCGCATCCTTTCAGCTGCTTTTGTGCGTTTGGTCTCATTTGGGAGATTTGATGAAGCAGCTTAGCGTTCCTCTTGCTCTGCCCCTCTCTCTCTCTCTCTCTCTCTCTCTCTTTCTATCGCTGTCTTTTGCATTATCTTCCTCTGCTCGAACCGGCACCCGTGGCAGCCGCTGCGCCGCCGTAAGCGCCTCACTTTGTTCCGGGCACAAAGTTACATTATTCATTTGAGTGAAGCGCGCCGGCGCTGTCAGGCGCGGTGTGAATGGAAAGTGAAACTATGTGGTACGCGCTGTTCCCAGCTTTCCAACACTTTTAAATAATACAGATGTACCCGAACAGGTGGGACAGGAGGATGCGAAGAAAGCGCGTTCTGGTGCGAGGTGACGCCCCCCGCCCGCTCTTCATCAGACGTCTTCCTCCTCTTCGGTGGCACTACAGTTGTTAGAGTGACTATCTATTGAGCTTTACTCAATAGCTTTTCTGTTTTAATGCATAACGACTGAAGCACTGTAAGCAAATTGCAATAGTTCCTGGACATGATATAATTCAATAAAAGTGAACTAAAATTCAGTTACAGTTTGTCCATCAGGGATCATTGGCACTGAGGCAAAGTTAATCTTATAGGCACAACACATATATAGCACCCCAATATTGGGTAAAAAACAATGTGCATTTTAATTTGAAACTTTATAGTAAAATAAACCTTTATTTCTTTCCAATTTATCAGTTACTATAAATAGTTTTTTGTGCATGGCATCCTGAATCTGTTTTTCCCACTTTGCTTATCACAATGCATTCAGGGATTGCTTTCCATGCGAAGTATTCCCATGGTTCAACCCTAGGATCAATCCAAACACAAGTGTCTTAGAAGGCAGCATAATTCATTTAGGCAACTCGCTAGGTTTTGGAACAGAGTGTTTGTTTGTGCAGTGAAAACAACGTAGGTAGAAACTTGTTTGTTTCTCATAATCAGGTTTACGCAGCCTGTCTTTCGCCGTGTCTCGGGGAAGCGTGGATTCGGTATGCACAGCGCGCATCACGCCTCAAGGTTAATGACACTTCAGAGGAGTTAGAGCCACACAGAGAAAAAGAGATCAAAAAATATTGTACAAATTCCCCCATTAACACCAGCGCAGAGCCAAGGCATCAGCCGACATCATCTCTGTGTGACACACATGTTGGAGGCCAGGGTTAAGACAGGAGCCCTGCCCCCATCCGAACGGCTTTGTGTGCGTTTGTGATGCGGTGCACGTCTCAGTCCGGCAGATCCTTCCTGCCTGGGGAGCCTCATTAGTACAACTTGTGCAGTAGCCCTAAATCTGGGATAAGCTTAGCAGGAAGGCACCGGCGATAAAAGAGTTATGAATCACATTCTTACACAAGCATGACAAAAAGCCCCTTATCCAGGTGCCACGCAAGCTTCCAAACTCCTACGGCGCGCTTCCGGGGACAACGACTGCGAATCCGTGCAAATTGTTCTTACTCAATCGTCCTCCATTGAGAGGAAACAATAACAAGTTTGAAAGAAAATAGAATGGATTTACCCAGGGCCTTTTGTGATTGCATTGCACTTTTAACTAGTTTTATTTCAATGCAGTGTGTTTAAAGTTAAAATGGAAAAAAAACTGTCGGCTGGGTTTAAAGGCATTAATTAAGCGTGAAGAAATAACTGGCTTAAATCTGTTTGCAGCCCTGCGCACATACATCACGCACAGTAAAATGTTTTCTGAGAATTCAAGTGGTTGTTTTTGTTGCTCGGCTCCAAATCAGTCAAATAAACATTTTTTAAATGAAATATTTTATATTTGCAGTGTGGTTTAAATTAGGTTTCTGTATATGATGTAATTTGCTTCAGGACTATTTTCTTTAATTTCCTGTAATATAATTTATATCTCTGTGCACAGGGATGAAAAAATAAAAACGCACTGTGTCCAATCACAACACTGGTACTGTAATGTAAATATATCTCTGCTGACGTCATTGTACAGGAGTTGTTTTGTGTACTGCCATAACAAAATAATCTCTATTGTGCATTTAGTATGATTTCTGAACATAAGTCAAATGTACTGTGTGCCTTTATGAATATTAATGAGGAAATAATGAATATGCATTTTCATTCCGGGAGAGCCATACAGCTAATAAGCCATGATCTGTTGAAATGAGATGCAAATGTTTTTCATTAATAAAATATATTACTGTGAGTGCTTCTTGTGAATGCATCGCTTCATACAAAAAGACAATGTGTGTGTGCGTGTGTGTGTGAGACGTGACCATCAAAATTCTCTTCTGTAAGAAAAAGATGTTGCCTAATAAAACTCTTCCTTTGAATAAATCATCTTTTGCACCATAATACTCCTTTGTGGATTCTCTGCTTGTGAACACAAAAACACTTTGATAGGGTTTTGGTGTGAATTTCTCTCTAGTGGTATTAACAGTGTCGCACTAGCACCTCGTTATCCCTCTTAACACACACACACACAAACGCTTCACACACTCCCCGCAGCTAGTTAGCGCCATGTTTTGGTCTGACCCTGGGTTTCAAATCGGATTTGAAGGGAGATTTTAGGATTTCTTCTGCATACTGTAGATAATCCTCGCCATGGTCTGATCTTTTGGTTTGTGTCTTCCCAGCATGGCCAAAATCCTCCTTCCCTCTCCCTCCACTCGCTCCGGCCCGAAACTGATCACGGTTTCTGTCACCCAAGAAAGAAGTCATGTTCTCTCTTACAGAGGCCAGAAATTATTGGTGTGAAAATCAGTCGGCCTGGTCCCATCAGGTTAATACAGCGATGAAGGGCCAAAACTCCTCAGTTTTTTCTTAAGGATCTCGTAACCTAGCAACAAGCTCTGACCGGCCCCGGTGGACAAACTTTTAATCCTGATCATTTCAGTGGTTGCTGACCAAATGCAGATTTAAAGTTTTTCATTAGATCTACACAGACGATCACTTTTATCTTTGCCTTATTCAGTTACTTCTGTTGTATTTTGTTTAAGAAAACATAATATTCAGAAAAATACATTGGCTAAATAACTTCTCACCAGAGCCTGCTGATAAAGGCATGAAAACGATTAAATTGTAGTGCTGGCAATGCAAGAATTAAATTTAAGTTATATATATATATATAGCTTATCTAATGTATTTTATTACTTACAGGTTTGATTCCCAGGTAACACACATGATGAAAGACATATATAATTGATAAATATAACACTAAAACAAAATTATATCATAACTGGTTTACTTGGAATATTTAAACATTAAAATCCTCTATTAATTTCCTTTCTACAAATCTATTTTATGGTTTGCCAATAAATAAAACAATGTTCCTGATGACTGCAACAATAAAGGGATGTGTTTGTAATCAATACAGCCACCAGATAGTGTATAGGAATACATTTTCCCTCAGGTAAACAAGATGGAAAGACACTAATGTTTAAATATGAAATATTAAATTGAAGGCAACACTCGGGTCTCTGACAGGTGTTGTGACTGGTGGAGAATATGAATATGCTCATAAAAACAGTTTAGTGACAGTAAAATTGCTCTTTCTCACTTGAAGAGTTCTCCAGATTCATTCACTTTTTATGATAATATACGGTAACATTTTGGTTAATGTGCTTATGGCAGCCAAATAAGAAACTGTGAATACCAAATTGCCCGTGAATCAAAACGCACATAACTATAATCGTAATTAATTTATATTGAAAGTGATGCCTTAGAAGGCTGTCATTTGAAACCACGATTCACAAAAGACACAAAAACACCACATAGAAACAACAGGATAGAAATTTGTTATTTACTGTAATTCCACAAAATGGAGTTTTGTTGTCAGACTGTTTTGATGCAACACAAACTTGAAATTAAATGGTGGCAGAATGTAAGTTTCTTTAACTGGATCCCGGGTGGAGCGTCGCCGTAATGCTGAGGAGAAATACGTCCATTTTTTGGGTTAGTCTCACTCCAACATAAACCTAAGAACAGCAGAAGCTCTACATAAACTCAATAATGACTCCAATGGCAATTCAGTCTCACACCAGGAGAGATTAAGGCGAGGAACAGTGCGTATCTGCTGTCATGAGTTTTTCACAGAGCAGATGAGTAAAGAACACTGTATTTTACTGCTGGTGATAATGACAGTCTGAGGGCAGCGAGGATTTCACTGTCTAGAATGAAGATATGACTGGATTTATTATAGACGAGTCTTTTCATACTTCCAAAAGTTTAAAAATATTAATGAATAATCGTTTCAGAGGGCTCTTTTTCCTTTGAAATCTGGCTTCTAAGCAGTTCCTTGCCTCTACATTACCATGTTACCGGGTTACATTAAAATGTGTTAAATGTACATTGACACTTAATTTCAGAGTGATAAAATCTTAATACCCTTCCGTAAAAGAAAAAGGGAAAGATGGTACTTTGAGGATTTAATCATCTAAGTTCTTTACATATACAGTAAGTAATTTAATTATCTGTTTCGTTTCTCCCGACTCCTGAAGGGATAGTTAACGCAAATATGGAAATGATGTCATCATTTATTCCTTTTGATGTCACTTCCTCATCAAATGTCTTCAAGCGGCAAATTCAAATGCCTGTTTCTTTGTATGACAAAATGTTGCATGACCCTTCGTCTCCTCACACATTAAAAAACAAGTGGGCTTGAAACAACATGAGAATTTTTAAGCAAACCATTCTTTGGCAAGAAAGTTTGTTTTTTCACATGAGGAACGTTATGTGACAAACAATGTGATAATTCACAATGTTGAATCACTTTTGGTCCACGCCGAAATACTGCCATGATGGGGTCCACAGTTCAGTCTGAACATCAAGTATTGTTGAGTGGATTTCACACACATGTTGGCCGCCGTCGTGTTGGCGTGGCGGCGGCTCGAATCTGCTTCTGGACGATGGGTGGTTAGTAATTTGGCTGGTGTATGTCAGGTCAGCTCAGAGATTCTGAGAACTGCTCAGTTCAGGTCGGCTCAGTTGAGAACTGCTGGCAGATCTAGGCCAGCTGTGTCCATGAATACCATAGACCTCATTTCTCTGTTTTATTGCACAGGCCATCAAAAACGGCTTGAAGTTTGTGGTGTGTGTGTGGGAGAGAGAAAACAGGGTAATGCTTTTGAGGTGAAAAACACAGCAGTATCTTGCCAATGCAGGAGGGAATCTAACAAAGTTGTGTTCTAGAATTTGTGTCTGTTGAGTTCCAGAAAGAACAAAAAATAACAGCAACATTAAACTGATAAAAATGATTCATATGACTAATATTATGACTATTGCATGCTTTATATATATATAGTTTATACTATATTGCACTATATATTGCCACATGTTATCTTTGACCAAGAGGCTGTTCACTAATAATTTTGCTATTTTATATGTTGACATAAATGACACACCCAGTATAACACGTCAACATCTTAGCTAACAAGGAACATTTACTGAACATTGTCTAACTATCTCTAAAAGTTTCCAAAAGATCTTCAAAGTCAAACACTCTTGCAGAACTAAAATCGTTTGAATTCTTACAACCAAGTAAAGATGTTAATACAATGTCTAAGAAACTAGATGTTTTGAATGTCTGAGGAACTGTCAAGATACACTTTTAACATTTTTGTTACTTAATAGAAACATTAGGGAAATATTTTTACAATCAATAATTGTAAGCTGGGGTGCCAAATTTTGAACCCTTTAACCTTTTAAGATATACATTTACGTCTCAATATGTTTCAAAATGCTGCGTATACTGTATGCACACGACTATTAATAATATATGTTGGCCTTTGTGTTATATATATTTTTTTCTGTTTTACATTGAATGCTGTATGTTAGACTTAGACTATAGGCACAATAAATAACAACAGAATTGTAATTTTGGATGTAATGTTCTTTTAAAGGCCACAGAAATAAACTGGCTCTTGTAAACATTATTCATTAATGGCTTTGCTGATGTTATCAGTTACAAGTGTGTTGCGCGCCAGCCATTAGCCCACCGGTAGAGTGTGTGTCTATGCTGTGGGTGGGCTTGTTGTTAGCGCCCGTCCTTTCCTACCATGAAATATTCAGTTATCTAATTAGAGAGAAAAGTAGAGGTTGGATGGCAGCCTTATTTTTCCCAGCACGATGGCGTTTGTCTGATTAGATGCCCCCTGTCGGCTTTTACTTGCATCACGTTGATAGCACAACATTTGACGGGAGGGAAGCGCACCTGACATGGGTGTCGCGCAGGGGATGCTGCGTGCTTGAAGATGGATGTGCGGGGATGTTGGGGGGATGGGGGGCAGTGGTAGGTGAGCGGTCGTGCTCCAGTTGGCGCACCTTGCATCGCATTACATTTCCACCCACGTCGAAAAGCCACCCGAGGGAAAGACCGAAAAAAGGAGCGCAAGAACAAACGACTGGGTTGTTTAGATGCGGTTGACGGCCTCGACGTATCAAGTTTGCCACGACTGATCTAAATGCGAAGAAAAATGGGGGGCCTCTTGCACACCGTTATTACTCTGTCACTTACCATTAAACATGAATAAACAGCTCGCCCGCATCACCCAGGCATTTTATTTCACTGCTTTTTTAATGAGAGTAAAATTGCATCCATCGCCAAGCGTGCCTCTGTAATTTCTAGTACATTAAAACGGGCGAAAACGCTCTTTGAATCTGTTCTGCAATGTTCCCAGCACATAGGAATTATTTGATTATGAAAAGTTGAAAGTGCTCAGATGTTTACAGAATAAAATTAGCCGTGTATGGCTTGCTGATGCAGGAAGTTGTCTTTGACCAGACTGGAGATGTTTTCACTGAGATCAACTTGTACTGTAATCATATTACAGTCAACAAAACAGCGAAAAGACATGCTGTGGTGTTTGGCGTACGACAATAAATGAAGGGTTCAAATCCTCAAGTGGACTGAACAAAAATATATATATAACGTAAGTACATGGTTAACTGGATTCAGCACTTTTGGGAATCCTTCATTTACAAAGATGATTCATAACATCACAATACAAAATTACAGTATTACAGTAACATTCTATAAATACAATAACATACAATAGGTTTGGGTTTAGATAATAGTCTCAGATACTAGTCATTTCAGAAACAGGTGCATTCTGGGTAAAAAGAAAATGTTCCCCAGTAGATAGCCATAAAAAACTGTTTCACAGGGTCACAATACACTGTACAGTATTACAGTAACATACAGAAGCTTTAGGGTTTAGACAGAAATCTCAGATACTAGCAATTTCAGAGACAGGTGCATTCTGGGAAAAATGTGTATGCCAATAAAGAAGACATCTTCAAAAAAGTATGTGTTCTGACTGAAAAAGATTCCTCTCTTTAAGCTTGTCAAGATGGCTGTGTAGCTTTATTTTATGCCAACGCTTCACATCCTCCTTGTAGTCGCCAAGTACACGCTTTTCAACAACTTGTTTGAGTGCTTTATTAAAAACAAATCTCTCCCTATTGACAGACTCTGGCAATAAAACTGTGCTGTGTGGCTTAGCAAAGTACCGCAACAGCATGCAGAGGTGAAAGAGAGAATAAACAGTAAACAAAAGTGTCTGTTTGCCTGAGTGTTTTGCAGAAATGCACAATCTGTGATTAGCCCTGGAATAGAGATTTATTAGCAGGTATATTCCAATGTTATGGGCCATTTAATAAAACTGTCATTTAAAAAAATATGAAGTCCATTGCAAAACAGGAAGATTAGCATGTTAATGGCAGTTAACATGAATTCAAACTGACCCTGTTTACTTTCTTAACACATGTTCCTAATATTATTGCACATGATTCATCAGTACTTGTTATTCCAAAGGAAAAAATATACATGTCTTCATAATATTTAATCAAAATGTGTTAACTATGTTAATGTTAACCATGTTAAGCCTTCCTGTTAGCTCAACTGGTAGAGCATTGTGTTAACACCGCAAAGGTTGTGGGTT
>JBAJNP010009015.1:0-18994 GCA_036877545.1 Yasuhikotakia modesta
CTTTACTGAACACCAACCTGCTTGTAATGAAATTCAACCTAAACTATTCTTCACGTTTTATAAACGACTGTTTTACATGATGTTTCATTAACACCGAAAACAACGTTAAACAACTTCAGTCAAGCCCCAAATGAGACTCAAGGAACATGCAGCATCTCAAGCTTCCCCCAGAGGTCGCTGTGGGTCTATGCAAATATCCCTGCTGCAGTTTTTACCTAAACAGCATTAAAATGCAAGAAATAAAGCACTACATGATTATAAAACAGATTATCTACAGTATTCGTGTATAATTCACGTCTGTGCTGCTAGTGACCTCAAATGATTTATAGACCAAACAGGCCAATAGCATTTAAACAATTATGTGCAAAACCTGTATAAACACTGTATTAATATTTGTCTTCTAACACAGTGGTGCACGTTATAACTTATTAATGTTATCTAGACACACATGCATCCACGAATTACAGCATGTTTTACTGATAATGAATAAGTGACCTTATATAATATCATCATATAATAATAACACAACGTGCTGACAGAAACTAAGAATATAAATAATAATAAACACGTTTTGTGCAAAAATGTTATTGCGAGGGTCTGCTTTTAATTCAAGGCCATTCAATAAAACTAAATATTCAGAGGTCTCTAAACTGCAACACTGTTCAATAAGACCTTCCTTTTACTGCTGACCTCCTGTTAAGGCCATGAGAAAATATTAGCCCCAGAATTTTAATAGATTGTATGTTTGTGCTCAATGAGATTAAACTGCAGGATGTGACATTTAGAAACATTTTGTATGTATTATACATTAAATATCAAGCTTTATGCATGTCTGTGTGTGTGTGTGGGGGGGGGGGGTATAAACATATATACACATAAGGCTGAGGCTGTGTAAACGCTATTCAGACAGGTAACAATATAATGTCCTTCACTGATAGAAGCTTATGCTGTTTAAAATGTAACCTGGATGTAAAATTGGACCGGGCTCACAAAACACCAGTTTGCCTTCAACTACCAGCTCCAATCTAATCGCACAGTAAAAACATTCACCTCTCATTCGCAAAACACAAGGTGGAAATAACAAAAAAGAAGCAACACCATTTTTCTTCCCAACATTTTTTATATTTCGTTTTACTTTCATTTTTTGCTTTTTTTAATGGAACGATACATCATAAATCGAGATTCATGGAGGCCTCGCAATACATCAACACAATGTCCTCCAGTCCTCTTTTATTAACTATAAGAAAAAAGCTTTAAACATTTTCTGTATCATGTTTAGGATATGTTTGGAATTCGTAACAGAAGTCAGAATTCAATCCCCACTAAAACAGGGTGAGTGGTCCAAACACCCCAATGCGTTTCAACAATCAAACAACACCCCTGCCCTCCAGAACCAATCCCATTTAGACCCACAGACACACACCGCAGCGGATCCCGTTAAATTAAACATGGAGGAAAACAACAGAGCTCTGCTGAGGCTTTCACATAAAACAGAAGGACAAACTCTTACACAAAAGTAAAAGATGCGGTTATGGGGTCGTGACAATCTAGCAACGTTTGCACCAGTTTCTTTAGCATGTTTTAGGCCTCGTTTAAATGCCTTAAACCAGAGTAAAGCGTCTAAAGTTTTTAACTATCTCGTCATTTTGTTGTTTGCTGAGGGACTGACAGGGCAGATTTAAGATCGTGCCTCTTGGAAATGTCAGTTTCTTATTTCTGTTAATGATAAAGCCATATATTACATTAAACACTGATTTTTGTCTTTGGATACGTTTCTTTTAAATACATAACGGAGAACACACAGGTTCATCGTCGCCTGGACCAAAATGACTGACTGTGTGACCGTCTCAATGCTTGCAAACTCAAGTCTTGCTATAGTTATCAGCATGGCACATACGTGTAACCGAATGGAACAGAGTCTCTGCACAGCCAATGTCCAGTCGCCAGAACTACCATTTAGACTTTTTTACTCGACCATCATAGTACAGTGTAAAGAGAGAAAAGATTTGAAAAGAAGATTTGGTAAACAATTTTTGCACATCTTGCCCTTTTCAAAACACACAGTAAAGCAACCAAAACAAAAAAATCTGTGAAAGCAAAGGAGACTTCAGACGGTCAGTTGAGGGTGGTCCCCTCACAAACAGAACACACACTTACAGAACTAGCGCTGAAAACACAAGAGGTTTACTGAAACAAACAAACATTTGCATGACATAGGACAAACTGAAAAAAACCCAACAACAATGTATGGGCTTTTAAATTTGCATGTCTAACCGGCGAGCTACAACTGTCTTTAAATCAGAAAATAAGGACATTATAATAGATATATATCGTTTTGCAATAAAAATGACCAATTGCATGTGCTTGTACAGTGTGTTACTTCAGACTACAGAGTTTTAGGACGTAAGGCATGTTATGAGGTTAAACATTTGATCACTTCTGAAACTTTCACTCATCATCCGATTCAAGATTATTTAGGAACAATCGTGGTTCTGTAACTGTACTGATTATAATTCACAGGTATTTACGAAATGTGTTCAAAGGTGACGTTTCTGCAGAGGCTGATAAAAACTGTGGCTGACTACAGGGGGAAGCAAGAGATAAACAAGCAGAGAAACCTCTGGCCTAGATTTCATGTTTTAGTCGTGGTGATAAAATCGGTGAACTTCAGTTATAAACAATGAAAACGAGACAAAAGTAAACATCACATTTGTTTGAGGGAACACATAAAAATGTACACGCACATATAAATGTCTCAACACTTGTTATTAATGCACCTCATTAGCTATAGTTGGCATAATGAAGGTTTTCCCCCCATATATCGTTTCAGAAACAATGCAATTGTTTCGTTGTTGTTTTATATATATTTTCACTTGAACAATTGTATCCTACCTTTTGGTATAAGCGCTCTAAGTAATTATAACGTTGGGCCAAAAATCCCTTTGCCAAGCACATCAACAACAACAAATAAATGATGCGAGCGAGTCTTGCTTGTTTAAAAAAAGTCGGAAATAAATCTAATATAAACGGAAATTTACAAAACAGATTTTTTTGTCTTTTTTTAAACTACTGAATCTAAGATGACCTACAGCACCCCGATGCTATATCTATCTATAGCTATATTCTGTGTTTATATACACCTGTAATATTAAACTTCACCCCATTTCCCCACCGTTACAGATCCTACACTTCTTATTATCTATATCAATAAATAAATAAGAACCACTGTTTGTTTTTCCCTCGCCCTCCTCGTGGTTTTGTGCGACTCTCTCCCGAAACCGTCCAGGAGATGTTTGTATGGGGGGCGTCAATTTACCAAAAACAGAATGAGAGAAAAAGAGCGAGAGACATAGAAAAATCAGCAGTGAGAGAGACAGGAAGTGGGAGCGGCAGGTATCTGACGGAGGGATTATGCCTGCGCGTTGGTGCCGTTCTTGTCGGGGCAGTTGGCTGCGGTGATGGAGTTGGCGGTGCCGTCCAGCTGGAAGCTGTCCTTGCGTGGCGGCATCCTCTCGTTTATGCGGTCCAGTCCGCGCGCCTCCTCAAAACTCTGGATCTTGTGTTGAGGGTTGAAGCCCTGAATGGCTGGAGGTGGAGAAGATGGAGAAAGGTGAGATTAGTTACAATCGGCCTGACAGCATCTGTAAATGAGCTGCAGTGTTGCTTTATTTAGATTACAGATTCAACAAGACACTCTAATCTTATGATTGGGGGCAGAGCCTAACATTCGCCTCTAATGCAAAGACAATTTTAAAGATGGCCGCTCAAGTGTGGAGACTTCCTTAAACTTTGGTAATTTGTTTCAACTGTGTCAAAGACAAAGTATGTACAAAAATGTCTTACATTAATGGTGAATATGTCAATGAGGATAAATATAAACAATGGCACACTTTGCTAAATAAATTCACACTAACAAGACAAAGCATTCAACTGGTTAACTATTACTAACAAACCTCACATGACAAAGCAGATGTTACATATGCAAACATGCTATTTAAACATGTGGCGTTCTGTTCAAACAAACAACATTAACTGAGTCTCCCTTCCTTTAAGCTACAAACACAGTGAAAACACCCTCGATGCGATAAGGCTAAATATACCAACAGCGGCTACCACAAAAGAGAAGTTGAGGGTTTACAAAAAAGTTTCAAAATAAACAGGCGGCATTAACCAGAAATATTGCCGTTTGCACATCACATCTGCTGTTATAGGCAAAACTTGCTCTGCTTTGCTGCCCTTTGGTCAGAAAGTGAAACTGATAAAAAAAGTGATTCAGTGTCGATCGCTGTGGTCTGCTAACATCACTCAAATCAGCTGAGCTTTCAGAGTCACCATCAGGCCTGACAAACACAATCACAGCCCGACACACACACACGAGGCTGCAGGGCTTAGCTTAGGTTAAGACAAACGTTTAAACTGGCTTACAGTTACTATGAAATAAATATTGATCTTGTACAGTTTAACTCTATTCCTGTCTGACATCTTCTGTTCCTGTTTCATATCTTATTTCACTCTGACGTGTCACGTCACAAAAATAAAACAGGTGGTGAATCTCATTGAAATATTTAAATGTTTGGGTGAACAAACAAAGAACAGACATCAAAGAACATAAAACATCCACATGTACAAATCTAACGAAACAGCTAGCTGTAAACACACACACTCACACACATGTAATGACAACAGCGTTCTCACAGACAGACATGTAATGACAGGGAGGGACTCGGACAGACAACACAAACGTTTCCACAGAAAAGTTTTTATCTTTCGTACCTCGAGCTTCTTCTGCTTCTACGGTGGCTGTGTAAGCGTGAGTAGTTGTGCCATGCCCAAAACCAACGGGAAAGAAAGTGAGTCATGTTATTAATGCAATCACAAGTCCATTCAAACCCCATTTATTTTACCCACCCCAGCGGGAGACCAAACGCCACAGAAGAAAAGCGCTTCGTGCAGAACAGATTTGGGTTTTTGGTCTGGTGACGTTTGTGTTTGAGAAACCATGCTTTTGCGACGTCGGACCCGCCGAACGTCGGATGTGAACCCCCTGTTCTATTTATAAAACCGAAGGTATACAATCGCCAAACAAGGAGAAGCTGTAGCGTAAAACCGCGCGGCGCTCTGTCAACGTGTGATGACAGTTTATTTGTGGTCTTCACAGGAAGATGAGAAGCAATGCTGCCTCGGCGATGTGACGTTTCCTTTCTATTTTCATCTGCAGACGAATCGTTTAATTTACTTTCTCTCATCACCGACACATAAACAGTATTTATGACATCATAACAATTGTCCTTTTGAAATGTTCTTTACAGATGCAACCTGTAACTTTTGCTTCTCTATTGTCTGTTTCGTTAAACAGAAAACAGCAGATGTTGTTAAATACTTTTCTTTAAGTTTGTCAAACGAAGCCAAACTGACATTTATCAGGCAATCGGACCCGACAGCTCAAATTATAAATCACTATAAACTTACAGTTCTGAACCGGAGTAGGGCAAACAACATCTTCAGTGCACAAGTGGTGTAATGTCTGGTCACTCAGAAAAGCATCTAACATACAGGGACTCAAAGGCAGCATTGGTTTCATCAAACACAAACCGGCAGTGTTAGCATGCTGTTAAGAGCAGCTAAGCATGCAGTGAAATGCAGCGGGCTGGTGAGTGAATGCAGAGAAAGAAAGCATGCATGCATGCAGACAGGATACATTTGGTGGTATTGCATCACTGTAGTTCCACTGTAATTCGTGAGCTCACAACAGCCCTCATATGATATGAGGGCTGTTGCGAGCGCACCAATGTGTGTTCACCCGCTGCAGTCATAGCAAAGCCTGGAAGTTTTCCAGGAAATGTGGAGCACACGGAGCGATCACTGGTTGGAGATTTTAAAGGGTTGATAACGGAGCTGAAGGTGAGTGTGCTGTACAGTGGAGGGGTAAATACGGACAGTGTGTGACAGAGGGAGCAGGCATCACATCATTGCGTAGCCAGAGCAGAGAGACAGGCGTGAGACTCACCGCTCTGCAGAGTCTGTCTGCCCCCTGATAACACCCCCAGGGGCAACGTGCCGGTGGGAGTCAGACCCTTCAGCTGCAACACACTCTCATTCTCCTCTCTGTAATCACACACACATATACACACACACAAACAGATAAGTCATCAAGTTGGCATGAAAATCACAGAAGTCTATGAGACGTACTTACTAATAGTGAAATAAGCCTGTGTGTGTGTTTGGTGTGTGTTTGTGAGTGAGGGCTCAGTATGTGAAGTGTGTAATTCACCTGAGAACAGAGAAAACTCGGGCCATCTTTCCAATGGCACGAATCTTATTCCGGATCACCTCCTTACGGACCGCCGGAGCGCCCTCTGCCACAGAGAGAGAGAAACAGGGAAAGGAGGGCAAGAAAGACAGATCAGATTTTCAGATGTAACACTTTTTGCATTTGTTCAGTTTCACATATATGCCAATTTACTATATATTTCAAATTTAATATTCTAAATTAATAAATTAAATGGCTATTAAAGTTCTGCATTTACAAGTCACTGTAGCTGCTGGGCAAGAGAAAATTAATTTTCCATCATTATTTGTTCATGTGCCGTGTGGAGGGATTTAATATGAAATATGTTAGAGGATTAACATCAACAGTTCAGATCCATGTGTTCACTGGATCACACACACACACACACACACACACGAAGTGTGTCAGGCCAAGTTAAAATTAAGCACCACTGAAAAAGAAGGACAAATCAAATGGGTATGAAGACGGATAAGTGGGACACTGTATCTTTTCACGACAGCCCCTCATGAGAGAGATGGGGGGGCGTTTCATTACCACATAACTGTACTTCATCACTGCGCTTCAGTTACCAGCGTTTAACATTCAATGAAGCCACTGACCTAACAACCCTGCCGTTTACTCTTCATATGAAACACACAGACTAAAACTGAACGTAATGCACGGTTGGTGAGACGGAGTGATTGATGCATTTGATAAGAGAAATTAAACACTACATGAGAATCTTTATAGTTTTAACTCAAAACAAGCCTGTAACTCACTTTGTATGTATTTCCTGTTAAAACTAATGGAACGATACAGTGAGACAGACGCTCATCACAAAACTAATGCTGAGTTTGTGTTTAAAGCAATGCTGTGAAAATTTAGCACGTCCCAAACTGAAATAAATGGGTTATTTAATTAGGACACAGACACTAATCAGAGCTTTGATTTGAAGCTCTGATTTGAAACTAATTTTGAGGGGATAGATTCAATAAAGACAAATTTAGCAAAGACAGACTTCTAGCTTCAATGTTTTGACATAAAACACTAAAGTCCAAAACGGTTGAGTACCAGAATCCAGTACCAGAATCGACACCCAGAGGCCCAAACCCGGTTCAGATGCCTCCAGAGAACTGAGAACATTCAGGATTTTGATGCTGTTCTGGCCGTGTTCTTACCTTCACAGGTGTCGTCACCTTCTGACATGAGCTCATCATCTGAGCAGATGTTTAAGACGTTCACCAGCATCTCTGTTACTGAGGACGACAGACAGAACTGGATTAAACACACGCCTAACCAAAACTAACCCACTTTAACTACCCGCTACCAGCGAACACGCTGCATTGCTAACACAACGCACCGTGAATTTGTCCCTTACCTTTCTCGCCGACGAAGGGCAGCGACCACGTGAAGACGTCCATGAAGTTGGGCAGCCAGTACGGATGAGGGGAGCAGTTAAACTGACGAATGTTCATCACGTTATTCTCGTATTTCAACACAGCAGCTTGTGTGTGGAGGACAGAAGGTCAAAGTTAAGCTGACAGATTGTCTCTGTATATTCATCTATTATTTTGACATTTCCAACAGTGATATTGTCTAAAAAAAACAACGCTATTTTTATCTTAGCTTTGGCAGAGAATTTCCTACTTGCCCCATATGGTTCCTTACAAATTTAAAACGTTCTTGATGTTACATTAAACGCAAATTGCAAATTATTAGAAGCGGTTTGACATCACTGACCATTAGGAAAAAGCCCCGCCCACCGCCCTCGGCCCCTCAGTAGTGCTCTTACCTTTATTGTTATACACATCTAAGTAGTTTGGTGCGGAGAAGATTGTGATTAATGAGGGGAAACCAGTCGTCTGACTCTTTCTGTACATTCGATACCTGCGAGGGACCAGCGAGGCCAAACAAACAGACATGAGGAAAAACTGTTAACGTCACTGAAACGTCAATTCAGACGTTGGGTTGGAGAGCGTTACGTGACGGACTCACCCCGCATCCTGCGCCTCATGCGCTCTTATAACTGACAACAAGTTATTATTCATCAGAAAGTCACATACTGCAGGGTAACTGACGGAGAGAGAGAAAAGGTGCAATTAGTCGTTTCAATGTTCTGTCAATCAAAGCATCAGTGAATAAAAGCAGAACGTTTTCATTAATGTGATGGTGAAGTTGGTTACGTGTAGCGAGTGGGTGGCAATCAGACAGCTATACAGTGTTTGCTTGCATGTGTGTGTGTTTGTTTTGAGTGCGTGTGTGAGTGTGTGTGTGTAAGTGCATTGTGAGTGTGTGTGTGTGAGTGTGTGTGGGCTGAAGTACCTGTAGAAATAGGAACATCCTCTAACGCTGTTGTGACAGAAATGCTCTGAGCTGTTTTCGCTGCCGTAATCCTCGCCGGGGTCGGACCACAGCAGGTCGCACATGGGGCCGAACGCTGGCGGTTCTTTAAACCTGTCTAACTGCAGAACCACAGAGCAGAACCCAAACATCAGCCTCAAGGCAAAACACTCAACACACACCATCACACAGATCACTGCAACTGCTACACATCGGTCGTCCACAACACAACTTACCTTACGAATATCGTCGAGGCAGGTGATCTCGGGTGACAGGCCTCCATGAACGCACAGAAACTGCTGGTTTAGCAGAGCGGCTAGCGGCAGGCAGTCGAACGCATCCATGCAGGCGTCGTACACGCGCTCCGAATACTTTATCTTACCTGCAACAACAGAATCACAATGCAAATACTTATATATCTTTGAACAGACCCTGGCGGAGGGAACTAGCATGTTGCGGCGAGGCGGACTCGCTGGTTTGACGTATCGCAGTGATGTTGGGTACTGAGTGTTGCCAACTTTCCAAGACAGGAGTAGGCGCAGGAAGAGGAGGACGCAGGCCTTGTTAGGTGATGTTGTGCTAATTAGGATTACGGGGGGAAAGCGACAGGTTGATTAACGAAAGCTGAGGCCAGAGATGAGGACACATACCACAGCTAAATCCTGACATTTCAGATCGGACCGGCCGTGCAAAGTACTGTAAACAGCAGCACTGACAGATGAGAAACAGACTACCGCGTGAGAACCGCGGGCGAGTGTCGAACTAGCACAATGCTACCACATGATCTTTGATTAACTGGATGGAGAGATGTTAAACAGCCACAGTCGATCCGGATTAGAGTGTGTAGCAGACAGGATTTTGCCGATACGAACAGGAAATGTCACGGATCAATGGATGGCTTGTAATTTAGGGTACTGACACCAGAGCTTTCAAAATCGCTCAACATGAAATCTAACGTCTCAGGTGAGGGATGAGCAATGATGGTTACAGATCGCTGTCAGTGTGTCATGAGGTGATGGACGTTTAAAATCTGTGAGTTCACATCTTCCAGTACTCCTGAGACTAAACTTCTCTGCACAATGATAATGGGTAAAAATTGCCATGACAGAAACAAATGACAGCATGAGATGGAACCTACTTTGTTTTCTTAATAATGTTAGATAGATAATGACAGAGAGAGACAGAGAGAGAGATACACAGAGAGAAAGAGAGAGAGACAAACACAGAGAGACTCGCACACACACACACACACACACACACAGTGAGAGCGAGAGAAAGAGAGAACGAGAGAGAGACACACACTCACACACACAGAAACAAAGAGAGAGAGAGAGAGAGAGAGACAAAGGCAGTAAAGAGCTGAGCTTACACTCTTGTTTAAAGGTGAAGTACTCTGTGAGATGCCGGCACTCGTGGTTTCCTCTCAGGAGGAAGAGTGTGGTCGGGTGGTTGATCTTCAGAGCCCACAGGTACAGCACACACTTCAAGAGAAGAGACAAAAACAGATGACATCCTCAGAACCGTTACTAATATACATTGTGTGTTTATCTCACAAATCTCTCATTAATACTTTGTGCATTTCCACCAACGCAGTAATTACAGCAGGTCTTGCAGAAACGTATTTCTCAGCGTGTTCGTCACGCCAACGAACGGCACAAAATACATTTAGACCAAAAGCCTACATTGTATCTCATGGGTTCTCTAATGCATTTAATGCAGTCAGTACAGACACTCCTCAACACACTGAGATCACAGCCACTATAAAAGCAGAAAACGTGCCGTCAGAAAAAACGCAGCAAAAAAATAATTTACCCCGAATATAACAATAGAATTTCTCAGGAAACCTAGAATCTCGTCTTGATCATGTGAATTCACATTTGAATTCACACAAACTGCTCTGAAACCACTTCACACACATTCTGAGCGCTCACAACAATAATACACGCATGTGTAGCAAACAACAGACATAATGATGGCCTAGCCACCTACTTACATTAACAAAACAGTGCAAGACAAATTTAATTCAATCCCAGCGTTTGTGTTTTAAAAACTGCACATGACGGTTCTGATTAATGGTGCAGCTCAGACCTTTAAACACCTCCAGGCTGGTCGTGGAGACACTTCTACTACAAAAACAACCAGAAATGAATCGATTCTCAGTTGTACCAGATAAAAACAAAAATCACAAACACCCCAAAACTGCTGAGACAAGAACACCTCCAACCAGTTGCTTGTGTGATTAAGTAAAACTACGATTATAATCTTCTTACATTCTGATATCATCTCACACACCAAACCCTTCACATCTGACATCCGCCCTGAAACTAATTGAGTGAGACAAAAAAATTCATTACTTTCTCTTTTAAATCTGTGCTGTCAGTCAGTTTTTTCCAGCTCTTCTGCAGTGAGTTTCATTAGCTTATCTTTACTGTTAAACACCTGCGGGGCCACACAGAATCTGCTACAAAACTGCGACGGGATGGACAGTTTTTTAATCTGCGTTTGACGCATTTCGTTCTCTGTCCAGAACAGAAGTTCTGCGTTTGGGTTTGTTATCTTCAAACTGTTTTATCAGCTGGCTAGAAGAATTACATGCACTGTGCCAAAAGACAAAGTCAAAAGACAGAGTTCTCAGGACAGCGTTGGGTTCGGCGTGGCACATCCGGGTGGGGGCGTAACCTACAGATGTGTTTGATGACCGCGGGGTCTCGGTTGGGGGGTCTGAGCAGGTGGTGAGAGGATGACTGAAGGTTAGTCTTTTGTGGTCTGTGATGTCCACGAGGGAGTACGAACTCAACGTGACCTTTGTCGTGAAACACACACAAACTCTCCAGGCATCTCGGGGTCCCGGGACCTCAGGTGCGTTTGATGCTATCGAGTGACGCCGCATCCTTTCTCGTACGGCGGCTCTTTTAACCGTGACATTTCTCCTGCCCCTGAACTTTACAACCAAAGCACAGCACAGAGATGGTAACTTTAAAAAGCAGAGCGGCACGATGACATCATACATCTAGGTGACCGCATAAAAACTGACAAAACAACCAGCAGCACTTATTAGCAAGAAACAGTTTACGTGAACCTCGGTGATGAGAGCTCTTGGGCTGCAGTACGCCTGCAATAAATCTATTTTAATGCTTTTGGCTTAATGCAACACCATAATTGTGGTTTTCTTACAGTAGTGGTACAGCGAGACGTGATGTCATGTATCCTGGTTCAAAAGCAGCGGTCTGAGAAAGAAGGGGTTAATCGGAACATGTTCAGACTGAAGCAAATGATTTCTAAAGCTTTTTCTGAAATGTTCTCACAAGGCCTTGAGGTTTCTAAAGCCTTTGTGACGTGATGCGCTTGCAACAGAAGCCTGTTGGGCAAAACATTTCAAAGGGTTAGAAATGAAAATGTTTTTAAGTGACTGTATTAATTCACACACAGCTTACACTCAGCAGTGGGACTGATGTTACATGATACACTGAACGTGTGGTTCTACACGAATGATGTCTGACAATCACAGCACTTACCTCAATACTGAAATACCCTCGGTCCACGTAGTCACCCAGAAACAGGTACCGTGTGTTGTGTGGAGAACCTCCCACTTCAAACAGCTTCATCAGGTCAAAAAACTGGCCGTGAACATCTCCACACACTGCGGACAACAGCGACAACATGGTGCAAAGATGTTAAAACTGCCACCTGTTTGCAGACTGCAGAGCATATGAAATCAGATTTAAATGTAGACTTACAGTATTTAAACTCAAGTTTAAATGCTGTAAGAACAAGACAGACATTGCACCATCTACACAACTGGACATGTGATATAGAAACGGGATCCTTTTCTTCTTCCTGTTTATAAACAGACACTTCCTGTGAAATTGAACCTGATAGCTCAAATCAACTGTACTGCAAATCAGTGTTCAGCAACCGATTTTTGTTCATTTTTACAGATTGTAAAATCTGTTGTGACTTTTTATTCGAGTTACAGATTGCAGCATTGATGCTACGCTAACTGAGGATGCACAAATACTAAAACCTCTAAACAAAAGTGCACAAATCAAAACATCTTGTAAAACGCAGACGGCGGCCACCGCATACAGGATGTGGCCAAACCAACACGATTTCCACTTAAGTGACAAAAAACAGACAGACAAACAGCCCCACCGCAATTTTACAAACACCACCTTTTAAATGTCACCAAATGTCTCTTGGAGCCCAATTATGATGCACGGGGTCCGACAGGGTGTTATGATAAACACAAGCGCGTGAGGGGGTTGGGGAGCAGAGGTGCCCATTTATATCCGCACACCTGTTTGTGTATTTGCTTGAGTCCGGGGCGGGTGTTGGGGGTTTCCTGCAGCCTCCGCTGAGGAATTAAACGCGGGCAGGTGCGGGGGGGGCTTTGCAATAAAACGCTTTCATTTCATTTCTGCATTTTAAACTTCTAAAGCGTTCAAGCTACACATATGAACGGTACGCATGTTCCCTGAGATTCGAACACGTGACCTTTTGTGGCGCTAACGCAACGCTCCACCGGTTGAGCCGCACGGGAACATTCTCTGACCTTTAAAGAGAAACTGTGTTACGTGGACGACGGGGTCTGTGTGGAAATAATCGAGCTCGTCTCGCAGCTTGTGGATTATGTCAGGGTCGTGTATAACGTGGAAGATTAGAGATGATATCAGAGACACTCTGTGAAGTAAAAACTGAGGGGTTTGTGGACTGAGGTGAATTTTAAAATGTAAACGATTTTAATCTTTTTTAAGTGAAAATATACATGGGCTAGATGCTAATGAGACACGCTTTACTCAACACCAGAGGCCCGTCATCTGAACACACGTCGAATCACCACTTCAGCCTTTAACAGCTTTCTTGATTAGAATAGGAGCAATCCAGTTTTGATTTGCGTAAGTTTAACCACACAAAACTGTTTGTGAAACTTTACTTTTGGCATCATCACTCCCTCACCAGCCTCAAACTTCTCTGAACGTTTACCACATTTGTTACCCATCTAACTAACCATCTAACTCTGCTCATGTTTTCCTCGTTTCTGTATCTCCAGAGCTTTAGGTGTCCTGACAGTTCTCTGAGAACCACATCCTGCATGAAGATGCTACAGTCCTGGTGACTCACGTCAGGTCTGAACCATCAGAACGAGCAGAAAACCACATGAGAACCAGAACCCACCTGTGATGGGGGCCTCCACCTCCAGCATGCACTTCTCCAGACGCAGGATGTTGGCACCGTCGTTGATGATGCGTAGAGCTGCGTCCTCCTCCAAACGACCCTCTTTCACCAGATGGCTCTTCAGAAGCTCCACCTTGGGCTTGCCGTCCTCGTACAGCTCCTTCAGCGTCAGCCGTGTCGTGGGGGGGTACGGCACTGCTGGGGAACACAGGAGAACAACACGGTGTTAATACCTCCTTCCCACGTGACTGGGGTCTCAGACTCTGTGTTAACATCTGCTGGTCACAGAAGTTCTGAAACTACACAGACTCACCATTAAAAACAGATGGTGTGTGATAACGCTGTACCAGAAGCTAAATTTGTTTGCTACGATGTTACGCGTCTTCTGCGCTAAGTCAATTGAACACAGACTTTGAGGCTTCCATTGAAAGTAGGCTAGCAATATAAACTCACTACTTACAAACTAGATAAACAGCTAAAGTCATTCTAAGTGTTGCTAGCTGCTAGTTTCTGAGATTCTGGTGCCTGGATATGACTCGGTCACCTTCATAATGAGTCAAAGGGATTTTTTTGTCATCCTTTGTCATTTAACAAAAATGACATGTGCAGATGATAGCTTAGAAAAGTCACATTATTTAAGGAATTATTCATAACAGATTTAGAACAAGTTACATGCCAAAGTTTAATACTTTAATACCGGTATAACCAATAGTAGCAGTTACACTAAACAGCTTTTCTTACCTAATACAGTTCCTCAAATACAAATATATGAACTTTGTGCTTGCAAGATAAAAGTTATTACACAACCTGTAAAGATAACGGAAAATAGTTAAGATGTTTAAAAAACTGCAACACTGAGCTCAGAAAGTAAAAATGAAAAATGCATGTTAACCGCTTGTTATCATTATTAATCAGAATTTGGGACTCGCCCGCAAAGCAACATGGGTAGACATACTGTACGGCCAACGCTAGTTTTACACCCTCCCCCAACCACCGCGTTAAGGCCTTGTTAAGAATACACGAGGTCCTGTCTGTTGTGAAGACGACTGCTCAAATAAACCATAACAACCTTGGGGGGCTGGGACTTAACATTCAGGCAACGTTTGTGTAACGCGGCGCACCAGAGATTCCCGAGCGTGCGGCACGCAAACAAATGCCAGCTGAAATCGCTCTGCGTCTCCACGGATCTTTGAGCTATTTTCAGTAGTAGGAATTCCAAAACATTCAAACTAGCTTGAGAAGAGCTGAGATGTTACGGGGTGGAGCAGAAGCAGCTGTTGGCATCAAACCAACCGCACCAGGGTCACAGGCCAGGTTGGCACTGAACGCTCTGCAGAAGAATGCAAGACTGGCGAACAATAATGCCTCCATCTCAGATGACTATATACCCTCCAGTGACATTAATCTACTGAAGAAATGACTTCTCAATGGCGTGTCAACCAAGAGCAGAAACAGGGACACTGGTCCGTCTTGCTACATGCCAGAAGAGAAAGGTTGAATCTCTCGTGCCTGAGGGAAGACAGGAAGAACACCTGTGCATTTGCCTGTTTAAGTAAAGCAGTAACACAGCTATTATCAGGTTTAGAGTTGAGTTCATCTTTCAGCGACGAGGGCAGTGAAAACACCAAACCACTCAGTATCAGACATTTGCATGTGAAAATAAAGCCTTCGGGACGGAACCAACGTGAGTGTCACACGTTTACGCCGCACTAAATGGATCAGCTGACGGCATTGGCGGGGCAAAACCGTCCCAAAGATAAAGAGCCAGAATCTTTAATCAGTTTTAAAGAACAAAAACAAACACCCGGGCACTTTGATCGTTGCTTAACAAAGCTTCCCCTCTTGTTATCAAGACCGACTTGTTTTTCTGACATTAACTGATCTCAACTCTCACACGCAGATTAATAAAGGAAGCAAAAAAAGCGTAACTTCCTGTGTGCGTCTGATGTGTGGTTATCAAAAAACAACTTTTACTTCTCCTGCTAATATTCTTCAACAGGTTTCTCATCCGATCAAACACTCTTTGAGATTGTTAGCTAGGCTAACCAGCGCTATTTTGAGCCATACAGGCAAACCCAGAGAGGAGCAGCGGCGTTAATCATGCATGAGGACAGAGTAAGTACACAAGCAGGGTGACGTTGTCCACATCAGCTCTAGTTTCTATCTGTAAATAAGCCAAAAGGTCAAAACATCAAATTCATAGCCAGTTTGACAAGCCCCCAAAACTGTAAGCCACTGGGCTTATAACCAAGCGACTAATTTCTGGGCGACGTGCATTAGACAGCGATAAGATTTCAGGGTGGGCTGAGTGTTGATGTTGAGATGAAAGCTGTGCTTAAAATCACCCCACCCAAAACCGTACCTGATTAAACCGTTTTTAATGCTAACCTGTTGACAGACACAACATCTCAAACATGCAGGAGACGACCTGTTTCAATGCTCATCAACAGTCTGGCATGCTGACCAGAGACAGAGCCTTTAAAACACTTAACCCTGTCCTTCCTCCGTGGCCGCGATGATGAGAGCGGTGTGGAGAAACAGCGTCACGAGCCTTGGTACCCAACGTTCGGTGCTTTAGCTGTAAAAGCACTCATCAAAACTCGGCCTTGGAAAAACCTCAACTCCCACTCAGCACTTCAATCACGGCGGCGCTTATTCTCACACAGCCTTCAGTGCTTCCAAACACAAGCTATAATCATTTACCTTCCAAACGCTTTTTTCTGGGTAAAGCGACATCAGGGCATGCCAATCTAGCGAGCTAATATAAAGCTCGTTTTTAACGCTTGATTGTCTGGCTAATTCCAACAAACCCACGACAGGCTGCTACCTCCACATTTTCTTTCACAGGGTAGTTATTGTATTGAAAGGTAGGGTAAGCAATTTTGGAGAGGCTAGCAATAACAGACTCACTTTAAAAGGATAAGATTCTGCCCTCCACTCTACTTCTCCAAAAACACATGAACGCATAATCAGTTTGACCAGCAAGCAGGGCATCCAATTGCATTCGGACATCAGAATATACACAGACTTTCAACCAGCATAACAAGAAATGTTTGCAAATCGTCTACCCAGCAAACACACAACGCTTGCAATTAATCAGTAATGGTTTCAACATGCTAACCATTTACAATTAACACCCGCATCATTCCACAAAAGTTATTTCCCATCCACTGTCCTCGATCCTGGTTTTATTCCCCAATGCATGCGAGTCTGCCTGACAACCGCGGGCCAACAACACAATCCCCTACCAAAACATTTTTCAGACAGTCTGCAATTACGCATACGTGTACAGTAAAATCCAGGTGTCGGAGTGTTTTAACTGAAAGGAGGCATTCAACGAAACCTGGAACCAATTTCCTAGCGTACGGGCCGAAACGCTCCCGTTCTTACAAAACGAGAATCCCAGATTCTAGACTGAAAAGAAACTTCAGAGCCTCTAATGATATTTTTTCCACGGTAATTCAAATCTCGGCCTTGCACACTCAACAGCTTGACTTGAAAATGGAAATTCAGTGGACTCAGAACTACAGTGGACTACTAAACAGCTCGGTGACATCATCTCATTACGAAGACCTTCTAATTTGGCCGGATCGACTCGAAACACTGAACTGACAGTAGAGCGCAGGAGACTGCCAAGGAGAACAGGTTATATGTCAGTGGACCGAGCGTTTTTAAACAAAGAAGTCCAAGTTCCCTGGGTGCTAGAATACCCATGAAGACTTGGACCTAATGACCCAATTAGAGCATTAGAGCATTACTCTACTGTGTCTCAACCCTCTGGAATAGAAAAGCCCTTGGTAGGGAGTTGACACTTAACTAAATCAACTAATCAGAGGTCAATCCTTCTTACCACTGATATAAGATTATAAGTATAAGATTAACAGGGATCACACAGATAACAAGCTAGTCCTACAACAAACATAGTGTTTGTGCACTGCAATCCTGTTGTGATGTGATATCACATTCTCCTAATATAATATCTTTCAATAAGCAACAATGAAGCTATATGATCAACCCTTTTACACAACAGTGATGTCAAGAGCTATTAACATGTTTTCACTGATAAGGTTTGTAGGACACAATGAAAGACTTCAGTGATTATTGTTAATGAAAGTCTTCAAATATACTTAAGGCATGAAACAAGCCTGGCTGGTTTACTTAGTGTGCTTGTTCAAACATTACAAAAGGCTCTAGTAAAAGAAATGGGATACAACATCACGAAACCCTTCTTTAAAGACAGATGAGAGACAATATAGAAATATTTAAACTCTGTTAAACCAAGAATGAATCATTTTAATAATTTCTACCACAGACATTCATTTCATTCATCATGAGAGATTTGCATATTCAGTGCACTATCATTTAACACCTGCACACATGAACACATGACCCAACATTAACCAAATGTACCAATACTGACTTTAACTCTGAGTATATTTGACACAAAACCCCAAAACTTGTGACTCCAGCGATCCGTTCACGTTTCCCATCTCAACTAACCAGCCCAAACCAACCACCTGTCTAGTTAACCATCAACATCTGTCAGTAAAACATCAGACTGACCGAGTTAAACCCAAAACTCAGTTAACACGTCTTACGTGCAGCTCGTATGTCTATTGCACTCAGCGTCACACGCCAGCTACCGCCGCGGGTTAGCAAGACGCGAACCCGGCTAACTCAACACGAAAACGTCGTTGGGTTGTCAAACTTTACCTTTAACCAGCCGTTCGGTGGTGGATTGTTTATTCTTCTCCTTCCCCGACATCCTTCAGCGTCTCTCGGCGTATTATTTGTAATTCCTCCGTAGCTAGTCGCGTTAGCCCGCTAGCTCGCTAAGCTACTGACGTTTCGGCTCGCGGGCGAAGAAAAGTCCTGAGCGCTCCGCTTTGGAAGCGGAGAAACGGGTCAGAGAGCTCGTCCGGCTCGGTTCCGTGGTACCGGTGCTGGGGCTGTGAGGGGAGGGGAAGGGGAGCTCGCTGTAGCGGCAGAGTTTGGTTTTCCGCCGCGTCTGTCCTTCGGCTCCGCTCGCACAGGCGACCAGCTGCTTGTCAGTTTCTCAGGCGGGCGAGCGCCGAAAAGACTCGAGATTCACGCGAGTCGATTCAGAAGAGTCGACTCTCTGGTTTTCTGAACAGGCTAGTGGATCTTAGATTCAAGATTAGTATTGCAATAAACATTTACATTTATTCATTTGGCAGACGAATAATGTAC
>JBAJNP010009016.1:0-18991 GCA_036877545.1 Yasuhikotakia modesta
AGCCACGGTCGCGTGAATAAAACGACCGTCTTGAGTCTCTGTCACACTCCTGCAGTTTCCTGCATGACAAGCAACATGCAAAACACTGTGAAATCGCACATTATTTATGTTCAGTGAAACAGAGATTGTCTTACACCTAAACTTAAATCAGCCCTTAAACAGTTTTACTTAGGATTTAAAATAATCACAAAGTAAAACTTCTTTACTTTCTGCTTTATCTAATGCATATAAATGAATTACTATTGATGTTAAATTTCTGTTCTTAATAATAATATGGACTTTTTTTGGCTTGCATACATTTTTATTTGGAACAAAATCACAATAAGGTTGTGAACATTTCAGATGTTTTTGTGCTTTCATTATTTAATTCCCATTTTTCGGTTCTTTCAGAGAGGAATAATCTCACAACACTATCACTGGCAACATCTCCAAATGGCTTCTGTCCATTTTATAAACACTTTTTGGACTTACAGAACATTCATAAGGAAAAAACATGAACACTGTTCCCTTTGTCAAAGATTTAAATGTGGTACAATTACCAGTGTCACACCTGGAAAAATTGTGTTCCCATAATGCTTCACTCCAGTAAGAAAGCACAATCAACGGAACGAAGAAGTCTTTCCCTCAAAAGAAACATTGAAGTTACTTCAGGTGAAAACAACAACATGAACAAACATGATTTGTTAGATGCAGGAGAAAAGAGCAAACATAATTCTCAGTCACAAACCTCAGACGTATATCCCTGCTCTGCAAGTAACGTAACCTTATACATTGGTTCCACTATGGTGAGGAATACAAGTCCATATTTTACACATTAATAAACAAGATATCCACTCTGGATTTAATGAGCGACAGTTAAACATTACTAATACCGCTGAGCAAAATACAAGAACTACTTTTTTTTGTGCAACGTTTCAAAATTGTCAGTTATTTCCTTCTATGAAACAAAAACAAACCCAATAGACTATAATAAAGATTACGATGGTTTCATGATGTATTTAACAATATTTGAGAGGCAAAGCCCTTGTGGTTTACAATCTTTTATAGGTTGTGATGCATGTACTATAAACTTCGTAATGTAAACAAGCCAAAGACTGCATAGCACTGATTACTGTAAATACATCCAATATACAATCAGGACTGAACAGAGAACTCAGCTAATGATTTAAGTATAAACAGATGCAAAATATAACTTCTGGTCAAACAAATATTTGAGAATTGTAACTATACTGACAGTAGCCCTTGAGTTTTATATATGGCTTGTACTACGAGTGTAAAATATAGGCACTTTGCTACACACAGCCATACAACACAATGAACACCAGACACATCGCAAAATGCTTAGAACATAAAATCAAATTTTTGGTTACGTACCTATTGGAGCTTCAATTTAATGTCTGTGCTACAAATAAAACCTGAATACAAGTGATTTTTCCTGAACCAGATTTTCCTAAACCAAAAAACTGTAATCGTACGATTAACTGCTGTTATTCACATTCATTACAAGAAAAATTAACTTCATCTGCACCAACAGAGAAGCTGAGCTGATCGGATCAGACATCTGTTTGAGATGACTACAAGACATTTTGGTAAAATAAACCACAAACTAAACAATAAACAAATAACAATCAAACGAAAAGCTGTACCAAATAAAAAAAAATAAAAGTAAACTGATAATGCCTCTTAAAAAAAAGATTAACATAAAAATATGAAAAAAAACAACTGCAAAATAAAATGTTTTTTAAAATACAAAATACTGCAATGATCTTTGTGTCTGACGTCCTAAATAAGTGCATGTGTTTGAATTTGGCACTAAATAGACTGAAATTACAACAAACAGAAGATTCATACAACAAGCCACAGGCAAAACCAGCAGAGTTTACAGATTAAAGTGCTAGACACCAATACTGAAGTGCTTGCTAACAGTACGGTTAGTTTTCACCTCTGCTTTGCCTGTGCATTGAAAGTAAATGTAAGACAACATTAACGACACATTCTTCTGGTAATATTGAATAATTTCCCTTTCATGTATTTACTTGCATCTCGTTTTGGGTTTCTATAGCAACCAGAGTCCAGTAAGAATAAGGTCAAGTGGTTTGTGGTCCACATTCTCGGGGAAGACCGATTGAACTCATGGTTGAGATTCATGGAGTGACTATAGGACATCACCAGCGACCGCTGACACTAGCCATGTCTGCGTGGAATTGGCGTGATAGGCGGCCACTGGCTCCGCCTTCTAGGAAGGAGGATCGAATGTTGGGTGTGTCAAAGAGCTTCCTCCTGCTCTTATTCAGCTCTAAGGAGATGATTAAATATGAAAAATAAATATGAATCATCTGTAGGGGCTGTTTTAATGCAAATCTTACTGTCTACATAGACAGTTTACTTTCAAGGCATCAGCTTAATTTTAATTAAACCAAAATAGGGCCATCTGTAGTTATTCAGTAGTTATTTTAAGGCATTAATTTTAGAACAAAATAAAAGACTATATTCAGTCTTTCTTGTTATACCGTCTGCCATTTTTTTGCAGAGCTTTCCGCAATGCATTCTGGGATTGTTCAGTTTGTTAAGGTAAAAGAGAATCACTTCATTTCTTTGACCTTATTATTTATCTAGCTTTATTCTTCTCTCTGTGTCAGTTAAACAAACACAACAGGACTGACCTGAGATTGCCAGCAACATTTTCCTGCGAGCACCAAACGTTGTGATGCCGAGTTCCTTCAGATCTGGGTCAGTCAGTGTGACAAAGGTCTGCAGATCAATCTATCAGAGAACACACGCAGATTTAACACATGAGCAAACAGCCAATGAGAGAGAAGCTTTTCACATTAACGGCTTTTTTCAATCACCTCCTGCTGCTGAAAGATGTCGGTGTACTTGCCGAGGCCGAGTTTGCTGAAAAGTTCAGGAAGGTCTGTTCCTTTCAAAGAGGAACTGAGAGAGCAGCCATTACTGCCCGACAGAGAGATGCTGTCCATATAATTACTGCTGCTCAGGTACTGCTCACCTACTGACCCACACAGACACGCACATAAACAATCAAATAAACACAATAAGCGTTCATTTGTTTTCTTCACAGTTTCTTTTCATTCCAATAGCAATCACTAAGTGGTCAAAATATATATTAATAAAACACAACATTGTCCCCAAAATTACCCAACTTGTCTACCCAACCTTTAAATAAAAGAGAGGCATTGGAATATGTGACCCTATTCAGGGACCCCTTCAGGGAATTATGAGCCAAATTTCATGAGTCACTGCCAAATGTTTGCTGATTGGTTGAGTCACTGCCAAATGTTTGCTGATTGGTTAAAAATGTTTACATTACATTAACCTGTCATCAGATTTACACTTAACAAGTGACAGACATTTAGATTCTAAATTGACCAAAATATTATTACTTCATCCATCAACTGTGCTGTTTCACCCACAAGGTTTGCAGTACAACATTAAAGAGTTCAACGAGTACAAAATCTTCAGTCTCACTAGATTTGTTTTTAATTCTCTTTGGGCTGCTGACAGCTGGAGAAAATTCCGGGCTTCCTGAAAGTCCGTTCCCATTGATGTTAATGTTCCCATTCCGATCCCCCCAGTTATCGGATTCTGTGCCATTGCACAAGCTTTCTTGACTCCCAGAGTGAGACACAGACAGATGAGAGTCCTGAGAAACACAAACATACAACAAACAACAAGTTTCACAAAACTTGTTCAATATAATCTGACCACACTGATCTGGAGTGAGACCGCATCTGGCTCATGTACCTCATATGTTGTGGCTACACTGGGTTTGTATGGCACATGGTTTGCCCTGCGCAGCTCTTTCATGCTCTCGGCTGGCATTGATTTAGAAAAGCCCAAACCGCTCCAGGTATTTGTTGGGGTCCGAATCTCGGTCACAACCGGCTTCTTTAACATGGCTACTCAAAAACAGCACAAGTTAATCACTGTACAACCACAGTCTAACCAGTGATGTCACATTCACACAAATAATGAATCAACAGTCTCACCTTTAGTGGCCAAAAGCTTCTTTTTTTCATAGTCAAAAGCCTAAACATTTGACAGAAAACACAACGAGTGAGTGAATGTGTTTTAATATGTGTGTGTGTGTGTGTATCTATGTGTGAAGTATAAGTGTGTGTTGCAGTACCTGTATGTGTGGGGCGAGTCTTCTTTCTGCTGCTCTCTCACTTCCAGGTGCTCTTTTATCAGCCATTGTGTTCTCACAATCTGAATCTGCCAACACACACTCCACACTACACACACACACACACATATATACACATGCACGCACGCACACACCATGCTTGTTAGAGTCTATCTCACCAGTTTCCTTTTATTAATGTTTATTTTTCAATGAAACACGATACACAACAAGAAGAAAGTTCAGCAGGCTTTGATTTCATCCATTTGGACATGTGGGCATTCCATGCCAGAACAGAACCAGGCCTGCATGAGACTTTGCTAAAACAATGTTGGCTAACATTTTAATCGCCCACGCTGCCTAAATGACTTCAGTGAAAAGTAATTTAGTTAAAGCAAAAATTGATTAAAGGTTACATTGGCAAAGGAATTAGGAAATCACTCACAACACGACCAGGAACATGTATTAAAAAAGTAAATAGCCTCATTTCCTTTTTATTTCTTATTTTTCCTTTTGATTTCAGTTCAGTTTCCTTTTGACATCTCCAAACTGTCATGACAACGCCAAAGTGAATTTGCGACTGAACGTACTGCAGAAGTGAGTTCTTAGTTCTCTGCAGGAGTTCCACTGTTTGCCGTTTCCCTGACGACGACGTGCAGGAGGCCAGCATCTGTTTTAGCTCGTTCCCATTGGCTGAGTGAGATGGGCTTCTGGGCATGCCCACTTCAACAAATGTATCTGAACCTAATATATAAAAACACAATGGTGAGCACATACAACTGTGAATGATAAACTGATAAAGAGAGAGAGAAATAAACTGTACCCTCATCTGTAGATTTACTGGACATGGATTCTGATTGGTTGTGTCCAATGACTTCCTGTGTCGTGTCACAGTGGGCGGGGTTAAGCGCTACAGAAGAGATTCGACTGTAAACGGAACTAGCGAGCTGCAACACATGCAAACAATCACGCACAACAGCATCCAGCCGAAACACACACACACAAGCACAATGAGTCTAAAACAGGTATACACACAAGAACAAGCTTTAATAATCGTAAACTCTCTCACATGTCCGTTAAGATGTTCTGCGCTGGTGGGTTTGTGTATCGGCGCGAGTCCAGGTGGGGGGGACGGCGTGTGACTGTGCGATTGACTCTGGACCCCGGAGAGCAGAAGCCCACTGAGAGTCGACTGAGACACTGACTGCAAGATCAGATCTGAAGAAAACCCTAAACAGCGTAGAAGGAGTGAGAGAGAACATTAGCATCTCTGTGTATTAGCTGATTGTGATAAATATGGTCCATGACTCACCTGTTGTGTTACCTGCCGAACTGAGTGCACTAGCCCAAAGGGAAGCTGTGTGACTGGGAGCATGCGAGTGTGTGTGTGCAGGTGTGTGAATGTGCTGCGAGTTGTTTACGGTTCCGTTCTGGAGGTTTAACACAGAACCGTTAAGAACACAGTTTGGACCGGAGGAACCATTAGAAACGGGACTGACTGAAGACCTTAGAAGACCAGCTGGAGAAAGAGACAGAGTTTATAATTTTAAAAACAATTTAAGCTCTGTCTACAACATCTGTGGCCTTCTGCCTTTTATCAAAGAAAATAATTAGGAAAAACAACTCATTGCTCAATCCGAACAGGAAACAGGAAAAAGCATTTAACCAGATGGTTTAGTGTGACCCTAATTGTAAAGCTTCTCAAACTATTGCATAGCAAACAAAAACACACAATTTGGAGAACTGAAACTTTGAGTGTATTGTGTATTACAACAGGAATGGCTGTTTTTAACTCTGACTAATAGTATTTTGGGCAATAGTGAGGATGAACATGGAACACACACACACACAGCTGTAACTAATTATGGAGCCTTTTGGCAGCATAAGTTGTAATTTACAAACACAGACAGTAGTAATTATAGTGACTGCAGATGTAAACCATGTATGTGTAAAAAATGGATACAGACAGGGTTTGCTGAGCATGCATATTACTTATAGACTATAATTGCAATTGCTTATAGACTGTTACCATGTTAAGTAACAAGTAGGTAAATATATATACATATATATATATATATATATATAAAATGAGTGGGTGTGTGTATACACTACATTACCCAGAGTGCTTAGCCTCAGTCCAGCTGAAGCTAGAGTGTCCAGTCCAACTGAGCCAATCAGAGGAGAGGCATGATTATTTCCATTTACAGCGATATTACTAATAGAAGACGGGATGCAACTGGATTCCAGACCCAACAGGATCCTGCGGACCTCGTACATATTCCCAGCATTCCTTTCGACGCTCTTCACTATCACAGACTGAAAGACACATTACTGACTAAGAACCCAATCACATATCCACAACACAGACAGGAAGTCTCAATGCATGCTGGGTATTTATTACCTTGCTGGGTTGTTTTGGTTTGGGTTTAATACTTATGAAGACGTCCAGCTGTTCCATTAGGGTGGAAATGACCTGAGATGCCACCTCCGTCTCTTCCTTAATGTCAAACATCAGCACCAACGGCAGACAGCCCTAAACACATTCATCATTAATCACAGTAACACAACATTACGCTAAGAATGCACCATACAGGAAGTGACAGGCTATAATCAATGCTCCGCTCTTTCCCTCACACACAACCATGACAAATACGTAACTAAAATTAGAACAGCGGTTCTCGACTTATTTTGTTTCAGAGTGTTTTACATTTTACGTTGGACATCAAGGGATAACCAAGCACAATAAATTGCCAATAACTATCAAAATTAGTTTGACTTGCCACACTAGCACATAAAAGCAAATGCTACACCAAACATTGAGCTAATCTGAGCTTTTTAACTAAATGACAAGTTAACTTGTACCTTTTACTTCACCTTTCTAATAACGTTGCACAGTTAAGGTTAAAGATTCAAGGCAGGGTAAGAAATCTTTTCCAGAAACATTTTTATGCCGGTTGAAAGTCTCTTCACATTCTGATAGCAAAAACAATGTGGTCTAAATGTGTTTAGCTAAATATACATCTTCTGTGGAAGATGCAGACCATTAAGTGGTGATTCAATCATTGGTTTCAGTCCGAATGCAATGATAGGCTCTCCTGTTTGCCTACGCATTTGCATACCCCATGCAATATTTGAAGGGGAGTGGCTTTGGAGCATATTTTGAATAGCGGGTTAGATCTTATGCTTTCATAGCTAGGTTGTTATTACTAGCATCTTCAAAATTGCCTACCCTACCCCACCTACTAACTTTGTACCATTTTAACTTTAATTGTTTTCCATTTGGCATTTTTTCCATCAGCTGTCTGCAACGGGAATGACCTGCAGCCCATGAGAACCACTGGATTATGTTATTCAGATAACTGCATTTCCTGTTTCAAAAAAAGGCATGTAAACCTGGCATGCGTTTAAACCTTCTGCTTGGGCACAATGCTGAAAGCCTCAAGATCTTCAGCCAGACCAGCATGAATCCATCAGCTGACAGCATTTAAAGCGACTCCCATCCAAACATCTCTCTCAATTAAACCTCCATCACCATGAAATGGACTCAGTATGGCCAACTGGCCACAAATATGTAGCGAAATACAAAGAGTAGAAGAGAAGGCGTCTCGTTTTCGTACCATTAGCTGCTGTCTAGCCGCGCATACGGCGTCGATGCTTCCCTGTATGTAGACGGCAGAGCGGCTAGTTTGCGTGGGAGAGTGCACGCTAAGCTCTGGAAAGTGTATGTGGGCTCCGGTGCGCTGGGAGATGAGCTTGACGTTTGCTCCGTTGCGGCCCAGGAGGAAGAGGTGGTGCTGGGGTGCGATGTCCAGTTGTGTGCTAACCAGCACCGAGCTAGCCAAAGATCCAGCGAGGTGCTCCAACAACAGAGCCGTACCACGCTGAAAGAAATACAACCACAATGAATACAACAACAGCACCTCAGCTGGATCCAAAATCCTTAAAAGCACATTCAAAATCTAATTTAAACTTGGAAATAAACAAAGTTTCAGGATTTTGAAAAATGTGAAATAAGACGCAGTGTGAAACGGATAGAAATGTTTGGGATTTTGCACGGGTTTTTGAGGCCACTAATCAAATAAACAGCTTTGTGACACTGAAGTATGTTAAGGTCAGATTTCTGTGATTCCACTGAAGCCCACAAGAGTGTCTGCAAACTTGTTGTCTCAGACCTTTAAACATCATGTTTAAAGTTGAAAACAAACAGAGAGAGATGAGCGAGAGACTGAGCTGGTGTGCACACACACACGCACACACACACACACACACACGGATGCCAGCATGTGAGTCTGAACACGTGCACACATTAAACACATCTCTTGTACTGCAGTATATTATGTGGTGAAGGCTGCTGTGTGTTTGGGTTTTTTTCTGGCAGCTGCACTGGAAGACTAAATCTCTCCATTTCCCAGAATGACCTACTTTCCCTCTGTGTCTCTCTGCTCATATCTGCTTATGAAGGCAACTTTACTGAAGTTTGATGTGCTTTCCTGTTTGGCCGTTTCTTCAATATGGGCACATTTATTTCCAAGGCTTGAGTTTTATTAAAAACGAGCAGATTTTTTAAAGAAGTTCTATTAACTTTTAATTTTAAATGAAGGTCACGTTAAAACTGTTTTGGAAACTTGTTTACCATGCCATGATTTCTGTTACTTTTTAAATACCTCTTATATATTGACTATACTGTTTTTACTGACTGTTTACTGTCTTCACGCAAATTAAAGCCATCTGTTAGTTTGCAAATTTTGCAACACTTCCAAACAGAACAAACAAACTGGGAAATGTTTCAAAAGTGAACCACTGTTAACACTATTTAGGAATATAAATGGAAATGCTTAACTTAATAATGTTTCTGCACTGAAACACTGAAAATAGACTCGCTTTACCCTCAAACTTTAACACAAAGTCCTTCAAACAGCTTTGTTTATATGTGCCTCACAGCTCATACTTTACCTTAACGCCACTGGCATTGTTCTGGTTGCCGCGGACGATAGCAGTGTTGCCATACAGACGGGAGGGTGGTTTGAAGGAGATGGAGACGTTGTAGGTGTGAGAAATATGCTGAACTACAGGTGAGCTACAGTCCACCTGCTGGACCACCCCACTGCATTCAAACAACAGCACCAGCGGCAGTAACTCCTGCAGAGACGACAACACAACACTGAAAACAACACTGACAAATACATGACAACACTGTTCTGGCCACTAGGGTGCAGCACATAAAGTCATCAATACATGACTGGTAAATATACATGTTGTAAAAATAAAGAATACAGATTAATATGAGAGAGAGAAAGAAAGACAGACAGAGACAAGTAGAAGAGAGGAAGGAAGACAGGGAAAAAGAAAGGAAGGATGGTGAAGGAAAAAATGAATGGAAGAAAGGAAGAAAGAAAAAGAAAGGAAGAAACAAAGAGAGGTGGGATGCTAGAAGGAAGAAAGAAAGAAAAAGAAAGAAAGAAAAAAAAAAGAAAGAAAGAAAGAATGGTTCAGGTAAAGACATTTTAAACTCTTACTCGTATTTTAACTCTGGCTGCCTCTACACCAGCCGGCTGCCCTGCTATCGACACCTGACAGAGAGACAAAGAAATTATTGTACTACTTGATCTTTAACCGTAATAAGTGCAGATGTTTATTTCCTTCTCCCATCCTGCCCAAATTTTCTGTAAAGCTCAAATAACACGCGGTCATACATCCAGCCACCTGATTTATTACCCATCACACTATTAAATCTGAGCGTGTGTGTGTGTATGGCGGCGGGCCCGTCTGAGAGCGCTAATTAAAAGCACTGCTTTGGGTTCTTGTTTCCATCATTTCATCTCTGCACACGCACATGTTTAATCACGGCCTGTGAGAATTAATCCCGGTTGGAACCAGGTGATAGGGCCCATTTCAGAGAGTCCATCTGGTTCGGTCCTGAATATTGTGTTTGTGCATGTGTGTGCTTGTATACACTACCAACATTCCAAACTGTCTGCACGCCTTGTCAGGCCACTCAGCAGTCTAGTTGAATCTGACAGCTGTCCAACAACCAATCAGATCCATCGTACCATGAACCTTTTATATCCTGCAGCCAATACAAACTGCCTCACACGGTCTCTCAGCCAATAAAATGATTTAGTTGAATTCGACCACTCCCGGATGGTAAAAACTGGCTAGGTGAAAGTGTTAAGCTTTGCAATTATGCTACTGCCAACTCTTTAAAATAAAAATTAACTAAACATATTCACCCAGTACATAAACATGAGTTCGCCCACTTAGCCATAATCTACTTAAAGAAAAAGCTGACCCAAAAATTATTATTTTTTCATTTTTTTACTCCCTCTCATGTCATTCCAAGCCTATATGACATTTATTTTATGGAACACAAAGAAAGATATTTTGTCAATGGATGCCATTGTTGATCGGCTACCAACATACTTCAAAATATTTTTTTATGTGTTCCCCTAAGGCAGAAAAAAACATTTTGAAATGACATAAGGGTGAGATTTTTAAAAAAATTTTATGGACAATCCCTTTAATCATAAACATGAGTAGGAACTAATATTACTTTCTTGCTTCACACAAGCTGAAGTAAGTAATAACAGAATTGTATTTATGGAGGTACTATCCCTCTAAACATTTAAAGAGGCCTGCATTTGAAATGCTCATAAATCATGTTTTGTTTATGTGAGGATTCTGTTCAGTTGAGGTAAAGTCATGGATTATTAAACATCATCATGTTTGAGTCTTTGACGCACTCTCATGATTTTAGTGAGACCATGTCTGTGTTTATGTACCTGGTTGCTCTTTTCCCCCTGGCTGTGTCTGTTAGAATCTGGGAAATGTATGTGGCAGCCCGTCTCATCCATCACTCGTTTGATGTTATTTCCTCCCTTCCCGATCACATGCGAGTGCTCTGTGTGCGACACATCCATCTTCAGAGTGACTCGATTACTCTGTAGGTGTCAAAGGTCGTAACTTAGAACAACAGCAACACAGCTTTCGTGGAGACCTGTCAGCACCGAACTGCAATCCTTTCATCTGCTTCCTGTGGCTGCCGTGGCCTTAGTTACAGTGACGAAGTGTTCAGTTACATCTTGGTTTCATTTCTGTTGTTTATAAAGTATTTGGTAAATCAGATTCAAGGTCACCTCTGATGTCCAACAATTTTCGTTTTGTATTAAGCCAGTGTAGCGAATTGTTTAGTGTTTGGAAAAACATTCTGACTAGGCAACAGGGCCACAAAACAAACATACCCCCAACTGGACTACAACAAAGCGATTATGTATTACTAAAAACTCCAAAAATATTTTATTTTAAAACAATCCTTGTACTGAAGCACCTCTAAGCTGTAGAAGTATTTATCAAGACAAAGAAAAAACTTTTTTTAAAGCTTTTAAGCTACATGACAATAGACTGACAGAATCTTCCCTCTGAACAGAACCTACAAAGATGAGACACTGCTGTTACTATGACAACCAAACGTTTAGCACGATTACCTTTGTGTCGAGAACGGACATTATTTTCTCCTTCGCCTCTCGCACATCTTCCCTCTTGCCGCTTACTTTAATATGTGGATCTGTGAGGAGAAACACAAGAGTCATTTATTAATAAAGACACATTCAGTGCGTTTCATTCTCTTATAATGAATGAAGAGTTAACCTGCGAGAGTTAATACTCGTCTGTCCTTATCTCTCCGGCAGGAAACCCTACACAAAAATGTACAGATGTGCTCTAAAAATAGCCAGTGTAGCGAAACGTCTTGGAATTCTGTTTTCCTCCACACACATCTCTGACTCACATTATCTATTCCTCACACACACCCACAAATACTTGAGATCAGGGACTGAGAAGCAGGAAATTAAACAGGAAGGATATCTCTCACACTCTTTCACACACACACACACACACACACTCACTCATAACCACACACAACACTGTTTTTTCGAGAGGCATCAGAGTAACACCAGTAGGGGTCTCTGTGTTCAGCCCACCACACTAACGTCTTCCTGCCATGTGGAAGTCATCAACTCAAGCGTGTGTGTGTGTGTGTGTGTGTGTGGCCTGCATGCTTATGAATGGAAAATATCTATGCATGTGTGTGAAGAATGTGAGCAGTTCATGCGTGCATATGTGAGGTTTATATGCACATCTGTGTTTAAGTATTTTTACCATAAATGTCATATAGATGACATATGCATATAGATATTTACTAAGTGAGAATATGTTTGAGGCATTTGGAGGTTGTATGCAATAGACACACACTTACACAGAAAAACATGACATGATGCTAACATTTAAAACAAAAATATTTTGACTGGATAGTGAATGAAAAAAATTCTACTATACTTTCATTGGTGTTACTTCATAAAGGCTTCATTTTAATTCTAATATACAGTAACCAGTAAGAATTAAGTAGAATGTTTGACTAATATTGACAATAGTGTCTGAAACAAGCCTTTGAACATCTATCTTTGTTTTGAACCAAACTGTCTGGCCTCTGGTTCAGACGGTACAGGGCAGATTTTCGTCTGTCCAACAGACAGCCTCGTTTAAAAGCCCTTTACTGATTCAAGACAAAGTGAAACCGACATGTCTCAGATTGATAACATCTGTTACAGGCAGCGACTGAAAGAGGCTGAAAAAAAAGGGAAAATGAGAAAAGCAGTTTGAGAGAGTTTGAGAAAATATGGTTCAGCATTTGAGTCACAAACACTGATCATACAGTATTTACAATAGGATTAAACAGGGATTTGAGACAAATTGAGAAGGGAAAAAACATGACGGATGAAAAAGTGTGAACAGGGGGAGGGAAAGTGTTTTGTGAATTTTGGGAATGAGATAAAATCTGGTCTTTAAAAGACGTTCGCTTCAGGGTTTTAAAAATAACACTTTACAGTTTCTTGTGAACGCAGCGTCATTCTTGTTTGATCAACACTTGTTGTGTTGCCAGGTTTAAGATTTTCAGTCTGACTTTAAATTTCAGTCTCAACTGTTGCCACAGGGTCATCTTCTAAAATTCTGTTTTCTTTAACTGGCCGTGAAATCTCTCCTCCGCAAATCAGTGCTCCAAATGGAAACTATAGAGATGAATATATTCAATATTGTAAAAACATGTTGAAAAAAACAAAGAAATCTTTCAACAGGCGCCCAAGGGACCGTCTACAAAATGTCAGAATACCTAAATATGGAAAAACTATCTACTCGGCAAAGAAAAACTAATCAGGAGTCTACCAGCTGGATATAGCCACATTCTCCGTGAAAAACAGCTGCGACAGACTGTAGTTTGTGTGTCACATGACTAACCCAGCAACAGGAAACATTCTCAGAATGTTTGCCTACGTTTCCTACAAGTTCTCTTAGGTTATCACAAACGTCCTTGCAGTATTGTTAGAACTTTTTACACAGTATATCACAGCAATATTCTTTATTTAAACATTTTTAAATTAACTTATGTTCTTAAAGCAAACAATAAGTAAAAAAAATGTTTTTTTAAACTGTTGCTAGAACTTAAAATGTTTGTTACTTAACGTAAACACTTGGAAAACATTCTTACAACATAAAATCTTTAGCTGGAAAAACAGGGACAACTGCCATAGCTATGGTGTCTGTTTGGGATAATGTGTGTATACCTTTTTTGGACTTGGCTCCGATCTTCAGTTTGGACGGCCAGGCAATCTGAGTGTTGGTCTCATCCATAACCTTAAACATAAACATCAGAGCGCTGAGAGGAAATACATATTCAGAACATGATACAGTAAATTATATTCATTCAAAAACACAAACTACACGAACAGTGAGAAAACGACACGCACAAACTCTCCTCATCGTGCAGCTATGCTACAATATTGACAGTGACACAAATGTTTAGGCTGTTTAAACAGAAAAGCTGAAATCATTTTGGGGTAAAAACGTGCTCTTTCTCCCACATGAACCCTGTCTCACGAACCCACCAAACATGTAGCAGCCAGCTGGAGGCAAATCTTTGACAGGCCGACTATTCCTAACCAGTAGCAGATGCACATACGAACAGAACAAGACCTATTCAGCACTGATGTTTACTGTGGGTATAACATGAGCAGCACTGTGAAAGTTTGCACTGAATGAGTATACAGACAACATTTAAGCAACGTTTTCTAAAATTCTGCCCTGATTTTACCTAAAAGCACAGTGTTTTACTATTTTAAGTGGTTGTGCCCAATATCTTTCATGTAAATTTATTTTTAAAGCAAACCACAACTTTGGCAGCAAACGTCTTGGTCTCTATAGAATACACATTTCTGTAACCATTTTGTGGTGTGCTATCTGTTTTCCTGCATGTTAAAGCTTTTTGGCCAGAGAGCCTTTACTCAACAGCGGTTCTCATGAAACGTTTTGGCTACAAACTCTCTGAGCGCAAAACTGCAGCAATTAAGGAAAAAAAACTATTTTAGTTTTCCACAAGAGTTTCAGCGAATGTAGGTATGACAGGCACACCCACATTTACACCCACAATACATTTTCTGACCACCTGATGGGCATCACACATCACACACAAAAGTGGCACACAACAAAATAAATGGCTCGCTTTTTGTACTGCAAGTGAAACTACAGTCTTCTGGATAACCTCATCAGCTATGGTGTGACATCACTAGTAGCAGAAAATGATGTCACAAGACAGTTAAAGTCACAAGTCAAAACACACTACGTTTAGTTTTTATGGATTATTGCAGTGTTTATTGGAAATGATCATTTATGTGCCCTCGTAATCTTTTTTAAAAACTGAAAATATACAGCAGGAACAGCAGACCTTTTCTGATGATGTCAGTTTGAAGACATGGGCGGAGCCAAAGTGCCCTCCATGGTAGTCTGATGTGTGCTTTGAAATGCCTAATCTTCTATAGCCAATCAATTCCCAACAAGCCACGCCCTCCATTTTTCAAGTTTCACTTTGAGTTACATGAAAACACTGAAGTCGGTTGCAAACACGGGTTCATGCGGACTTTAAAATGACATCATGCAGTACAAACGCCCTCGTACTTCACATGTTGAGTGTTTACACCTCACGCAGCATGAACACACACTTAAACCGGGAACATTGTGTCCCATGAGCTCTTCTGGAATTTATGGCCCTCTTTTTACTGTTTTCATTA
Source organism: Yasuhikotakia modesta (assembly GCA_036877545.1). Lineage (NCBI taxonomy): Eukaryota > Metazoa > Chordata > Actinopteri > Cypriniformes > Botiidae > Yasuhikotakia > Yasuhikotakia modesta. The sequence goes on from JBAJNP010009016.1 coordinate 15,256, forward strand.
ATCTTGGGACTCGTGGTTCAACGGCAGGCCTTCGTTTTTTCTTACTTTGACACTGTAAAGGGCTAAAGAACACAAGATGTTTTTTTAACATATGGGAACAGTGTAGAAAGTTTATACACCTCTCCAGATCGTCGTAAGTCTGTAAATCTCATGCACAGCTGTGACATCCACTGAAGGTGTTACTACATAAAAATGGCGATAATGAAAGAGTGGAACTCGCATGCTTGGGAATTCTGTTGTGTGTTTTAATGAGGCTGCACTTCCTACAACACTGGAGAACTTCCAGAAACATCCCAAATGATCCCAAATCTAAAACCTTCTCACTCTTTAGTCAACCAATCAGTTGAATTCCTGTAAATAAATCCTACCTGCAGTAAAAATTAAACGCTTCTTTTGACTGCAGCTGTAGAGAGTCTTTCTGCGGTATCTCAATAACCTGCCCTTCAGTTCAAATACAGTGTTTTCGTTAAACAATGAAACATGACATGTTGAAAAGTTCCACAATGATGACCTTGAACCAAAGGAGGACAATTAAAAAACTTCACAGAAATTTGACACTTAAGACCAGGATAAAAAGGTAAACCCTGCTGAACGTTTGTACAGGCCGAGATCCAAGTCTGTGTGTTTAAGTTCTGCTGCCGTTCTGCCGCCCGTTCTATAGAGCTTCATTTCTGACCTCCTCTCACTTTCATTCCTCGCTGCTTATTTTGGCTGCGACCCGTCCGATGATGGAGATTTCTGACAGACCACACAGCATTTCGAGGTCTGCGGTTTGTTTTTGTGACGGACCAGCACATACCACTCAAATGGGTCAGACGATTTCAGTAAATTGGGTTAACTATACATTCAAACTCCCGCCCCCAATATTCTCTGTCAGAGAAGTACATACACTCTCGGCTCACAGGAGAAACTGTTTCAGTGGCTTTAAAGCACCAGGGACGGGTCACGCGAACTCTGATGTTCATTAAGTTGTTAAAATCGGCACCGAGATGGAGAAAAGGGTGTTTATGTTTTACAAACGATGTGTGTATGAGATTGCACGTGCAAAAGCGTGTACAGTGATCTGTTTCCTGTTTCCTTTGTTGATTCAGCTGGAGCACAAAAAAAGCGGGTGGAGAAAAAGGGTGGAGAAGAAATGAGGTGGGAATTCTTTAACTTTCACTAGAGGCTGAACTGCACAGGTGTGTATTACAACACAACTCCATAACAAACCCTGCAGTATATTTACAGATCTTGAAGATGGGCTCACAGTGCAAAGTTTGCACACCTGCGTTGAACATGAAATATCAGCAATATTTGCCTGTATTGAACTGATAAAAACAGAAGAGTTAATTCACCATACTGTAATTTTCGATTCCATTTATCAATGCACATTATTTGCTTTCAGATTGCTTAAAGCTGCAGTCTGTAATGTTCACCTCTCTACCGCCATCTCTGTTTGAAACTTAAAATTGCAGGTTACTTTACGTATTGGATGATAAAGTTTCTGCCCTCCCGATCTCCAATCGATTTAATGTTCCAATCAGTTAAAATAAACTACACAGAACAGTATGAAACAGTATAAACACATTAATTGTTTAAAAAAAACACTTGCAACTGATTCTCATAAAACCTACACAGCGCAGAACAAAATGAGAACAGGAAAAGTCATCACAGATGGTAAACAGACAGACAGGGAATTACAGACTAAAGCGTGATGTCATACGGGACACCTGCAAAATGACATCAGACACTATAGAGAATACTTTGCGTTTCAGTTTTTAAGCACAATTCCATTAATAAAAGTAACAAAAATGTTACTTGAATGTTCTAGAAATGTTCAAAATACCCTGTTTTCAAGACTTTGTTTTACTGGCATTGCTTGATTATTGAAACGTTTTTTTGAACTTTTTTCTGTAACGTTTAAAAAATGTTCCACCAACAACTTAAAAATAATGTTTTTGATATGTTGCGTTTAAAAACTGTTCTATAGCAAACATTAGAACGTTAGCAAACATTCTCAAAACATTCCAATCTCATTTTTCATGCTCACTTGGTAAAGTTAACTAAGACACCATTAAATGTACTAACAGATTTAATGATCTTTGCTTCTGTTTTGTTTATTCATCATTTGTTAAAAACAGGACCATAAAGCTGCTGGTATGACAAACATTCACAAATCAACCAACCACAGAAACCACAACTTTTACCTCTCTTAACCAATTTAACTGCATTTAATCTTCATCCATGTTATCTGATGCCTAAAAAAAGACACGTCTTCATTAAACATTAAATCTGCAAAGATGACATGCATTCGTGAAAATATATATTTGGTTGATAGAACTGCCCACTAACTGACATGTTACTAAAACCAAAAGTTAAAAAAAAACAAGCAAACAACATCTTTGAAAGTTTTTTGGATCAAGTCCGGATCGACAGTAAGAACACGTGAGGACAGAACCAGCAATCAAACTGCAACCAGAGAACAGCTGGACACAGACTGTAAGCAAACCGCATTCATCTGAGCCAAACCAACAGTAATCTCATCATTTCATTGGCCCTCCTTATTTTTACCCATTAGAAACTTAAAAAGGATAATTGTTTGGAACTGAGTGCGATATTCATTCCATTTAATGACGCCAACCAATCAACTCTCAGTACTGGATTCTTCATCAAACTTTCATCAGATTCACGGTGTTTCAATCTGTGTTGCCTTCACAGAAATCCAAACACAAAACTACCAGTGTGCTATTTAAATTAAGATGGCAGTTGTATTATCGTTGTGTATTTGTTAAGTGAAATACAAACGAAGAGTTTACATACTTTTTGCTTTAAAACAGATGCTGAAATTGCTAATAACGCAATCGTTCATCATTTTACAGAAAATAAAGTGATCACAGATGGGGCAGTAAATAACTATCAGGACATACAATGACCAGCACAGAGTGAAATGGGCTGGAACAGAAAGTTAGATCATATGTGGTGATGACAAATTGGAAAGAGTCTCACCTTTTGAAAAAAATCCTCTCCTCCGTTTATTCTCCCCTCACTGGCTGCTGCATGAGAGAGAGAGAGAGAGAGATAGAGAAAGAGGGAGAGAAAGAATTTACAGCACAATTAGCATGACAATATATCTGTAACAATTTTCAATTAACAATCAAGAACATTTTTCTAATGCCCCATTATGTTTCCCTTACAAAAAACTAACAACACTAACTAAACTGTAAAACCATTAAAAAATACACAACATGAAGCATACAAGAATAAGGCAGCACCATACTAACAGCTTTCTGAAACATGCACATGCTTGTTTCTCACACACACTCCAGTTATAGAATCCCACATGGCAGTGTAACATTTACAAATGGCTTGTGCATGTAACACGTGTTGAAACTGCCCTTTGACATCATATGAACTCCATTTAAACTGTAACTACAAAGATCTACGTAGTAGACATTTTCACTTTTATCAGATTTCAGAGCACTCAAATGTGTAGCATTAATGTGTGATTTTAAAGAACTTCAGTTAAGTCTGTAATGACTCTCAGCACAGGTGTGGCAGATACTTCTGGTTCACGGAAAATACGATAATTTGTTTACTTTGGTGAAAAGCTGCGACTCCAGATGTTTGGCTGAGAACACCCGACCATATAAAACAAAACGATCTAATGAACGTGTCAATGAAGCGATTTATCAAACATCTTCAAGGCTTTTCCTGCACTTTGCTTTACCTTTCGAGTTGAAATATGGATTTCATA
>JBAJNP010009017.1:0-18990 GCA_036877545.1 Yasuhikotakia modesta
ACTGATCCAGCCACCAATCACAAGAGTTCATATTGGCGCAGATGCATCCTCTGAATAATGTCACGGCAGTCATTGAACACACGCCGAATGTTTTCTGTGTCCACAGCACAGGTGAAGTGAGGATAACAGTAGTGCTTATCAGTGCCGCTCGCTGTGCTGATTTTCTGTGGGTTCAAAAGCAGTGTTACAACTTCATACTAACAATATTCATAAATAAATAGCCAAGATGTATTTTAGTGTAATATTTATAAAATATCAAACTATTTCAAAATGTATTTTGCTAAATATTTTTTGCAAATTTTGTTTATGCAATGTTTATGTTAATACTAATTAACAGTATTTAACACATGGAATAATTTGTGCATTTAGAAATATTCTACACATTTTGTAGAAACAAAATTTATTTAAATTTAAAAGAATTAATGGATATTACAGTTTGTGCCAACAACACAAATAAAAATGTAACTGGCTACATAATGCTTTCCACATTTTTACTTTTAGTGTGTAATGTTGCTGGTTGGGCATGAAATTAATTTGCAAAGTTCAAAACGCCTCAAAGTCTTCTCCAAAGTGAGTTATTTTCAGAAGAACTACATTAAATGCATGGACTGAAGTCTTCCCCAAGACACACAAACTGAAGAAACTGTGGTTAACATTTAATTAAAACCCTGTTTCTCTGGCTTTTTTCATAGGCTTTATAGGCTTCCTGCTAGCCTGATAGCTCAGATTATTTCTGAGTCTCTGTTTTCTGATGGAAGTTTGTGTTGCATGTGTAGGAATTGCTTTTGTGCGACATTCTCTGTCAAAAACATAAAAGAAAAAAACAGTTTGTACATTTCCTATCTATCCATTACAGATGGTGAGTATCTGTTCCAAGCTGTCTTTAGTTCCGTGAACGTGAATATGCCACAACATCAGACAGACATTTTCTGATGAGCAAAGTGGAGGTGATGTTCTTTTGTCCGTCCTGGACGCCACAGAAGGGGAAGGCTCCCTCTGAATAGAGGTTTGCCCATTCCATTGTGGAGGCCATTTCTGCAGATTACACATCCCAAGATCTTCAGTGCCCCTTTGGAGTTCACTCCATTAGAGATGTTGCATCCCCCTGAGCTCACTCTGACCCTGCAGGGATAGGGATCACCTCACCTTATACTGGGAGGTTGCTATTTTCTTATTACAAAGCATGCTCAGGCTTGTCCGTGTCTACTCTACTGTACCTTGTGTGATCATCAGAGATAAGCCTCTCAAGAGCAAACCCCTATTGTCACATAACCAACACAACACCTTTCTTCCTCTGTTACGAAACAGAGGTTACAGTCATAATGGAGATGTTTACTGCTCATAAGTGATAAGGCAAAACAGGGGCTTTACACAGATTGGAATTAAACAATGCATTCAGAGTCAGACTAAAAAGAGAGGTTCTATTAAAATATGAAATATGAAGAACATATTTCTTTGAACAACTGAGCATGAAAGCGTAATATATAAAGGACAAAAACAAAACTTAAATGACCTTAAGCTGTTTTAACGTTACAAATAATGTTGTGCGTAAAACTATACCAAGAACTCGTCTCGGATGAAAAACTTGGCCCTGGACACTTTTGGGTCTTCTCCTGGGTCTGGAGTTGCTGCATGTATAAAGAGCAAAACAGCTTTTGTATTACAATAATAACTTATAGTAAAATGTAATGTTATAAATGTAACAATATAAATGTAACATTTTATATGTTATATTTAGTAAATGTTTCATTATAGTAAATATGTAACAATTGTTGATGATTTCAAATTATAGCAGTAACTTTTTCAAAAAAAAAAACAAAATACGTACAATTTAAATTCAAAGAAATTTTATTGCTAATAATTGTTCTGGCCATATGCAGAAGATGTACCTTCAGGAGGAAGTGTATAGCGAGCGTACTCTGGGAAATAATCTTCAAGTTTGGATTTGCCTGCCAGGATCTTTTCTGCCAGCATGTCCTGTTTGTTGAGGAACAGAATCACTGAGATTGTCCTTAAGAACCTGTTGGAAAACAGAGAGTGAGCCCAGAACTGCTGAGACGTTTCTATTCTGGCTGATGTTTCAGCTGAACTATGAAATTTGAACACATTGTAAAAACATTATTCATTAAAAATCTGGGCATCACACACCCAAAGAGTTACATCTGACTTAACTGACTTAACAGGCAGAAAAGCAGGTTTTCCAGAAGCACAAACTGTTGTAACTTGTAATCTATGTGATACATTAAGGCAATAAACAGCGTAAAAATATGGAAACCATATCAAAGTAAAGTATAAGCTATGGTTCATCAAGGCACTTACAACTTTCTGGCAAGACTTTGAACATCGAAATTTACCCAACAAACCTTTTGTTTTAATCTAAATAAGAAATTGTCTTTGTGCTTTCTTCTGCAAAACTGACAAAATACACAATGAATCATTAACAGGTACAAATGTGTAGTAATACTTCAAGTATTACTTACTACACTGCTGCAGCATTTGGGACAGTCACCACGATTGTGTAAAATGTAGAAACGTAAAACCTGTTAGTCCAGATGCTGCGGAACAGATCAAGAGACTCGCGCAGACGGTTTGTGCTGTTGTCCTCCCTTATAACCATGTTATAACTGCTACTGGCTGCCACAAAGATGATGGCTGTCACGTCTGTGATTACAGACAGTATTATCACCAAACAGAAATACCAGCAGCCATCTGAATATATAAAATGATCACAAAAGCCAAAGGAACTTCATGCAGACTTACCGTTAAAGCACTGGATCCACTTCCTTCTCTCATCTCTCTGACCACCCACATCAAACATACTGACAGAGGCAACAACGTAAGACAGCGCTTTTGTAAAACAACTGACAATTTACTGACTAAACCTAGTCTTTATATTTGGTGTCTTCTCAACATGAAACATCTTTTACACACTGTTTACATGGACACTAGGCCACTTAGTCTTTTGGTTAAAAGTTACATATTTACACATTTATAAAGCATCAAGATCTCTGGGGCAGTTTTGTCACATAAATAGTAAATATATTGCGTAAAACTAATAAAATAACTTCCAGAAATACTTTACAAATACTATAAATACTAAACTAATACTTTTATAAATGAGACATTTGAACAGTGGGTACATTAAACCTATATAAACAGTTAATTTTGTGAATACAGAATTGCCTTGACTTACTGAAAATTAACTTTGTCTACTTGAAATCGAGTTTCAAAAATCCCTGAAGTCAAAACACGACACCTCAGCAAATCCTAAACAAAACGTGAAACACATTTAAGCTCTTATCATATAACATTAAAATACACACTACTAATAACAACAACATAACACAACTATACTGGGTAATCTCTTTGCTTATGCATGAACAAACACACAGAACACACAAGAATAAATGTGGCGTCACAGCGCCCTCACCTGATCTGTTGGTGTGTAGTCACTTTGTCGTACTGACTCAATTCTGTCCAGAAAGCTAAAAAAAAACAAACATTATGCAATAACTTATGACAGCCATTAATAATCATGCTGATACGTGGCCCAGGGCAACATTTAGGACAGCAGGCCTATTCACATACACTGGTTGCAACACCTCCAAAGGACAGACCTGATGATAATAATCAATGCTTGTAATCTGTACGTTATAATCTTAATTTTACATTTTTCCTAACTCTGTTCCAGGATGTTACTTTATGTTATTTTATGTGTTACTTTATGTATTGCTTTATGTGACTGACTTGCCATTTATAGATTAAACAAACAAAATATTAGGAACCATGAGTCTTAAATCACGTTCAGGTTTTTTGCTGGGCCCTTCTGCCATAATGAAGAGATGTCTGCTACATTGGGACTCAGTCTTGGTGGACTGACACAGACAAATGCCCAGGGCCATCGGATCAGATTGCCACCACAACTGCCTCTTACAGCGCAACATGCCCTCTAACCCAGACTGGGAAAAGAAGATTTTTCATGTCAATATTTGCTCCTTATCATCAAACCCCCTTTACTCCCCCTAACCTAAGGCTGCTAACTAAAGAGTGGCTGTAAATTTCACAAGACATCCAGATTTATTATGTTAATTAACGGGCCATACAGCTGCAGTGTCTAAACAAAGGTGGACAAATCTCTTCATTTTCATACACATTTCAAGACTCACATTTTTACTCCACACTTAGCATCTTAGTCTTAATTATTCACATCCCACAGCTCAGTTAAAATCTTTGTTTAATTTTTCTATTTTTAATATCCTCTAGTTTAGTTTTCATTTTATTGTAACTTGTTTTTATTGATAATACAGTAAAATGTACAATTTATCCCATATCTCACAAATCCAGAAATGTCAGACAATAATTTCTTAAATTTAAATAACTGTAATATATTGAGTGATATACATTCTAAGAATGATCCAAGTAACGTTACATTTGTTAGCTGATGTCTTGAAACCAACCACAGACCATTTCTGAGGGTTTACTACTGCTGCTGTGTCAATGTTGTCCACCAGGTGGTGACGTAGTACCACTCAAAATAAGCCCTGCTCCGTAACTACAGATTGAGCTGGTGACAACATTTGCATTTCTTTTGCAATTGTTAACGTTTGCATTCAGCACTACAAAGTGCCAAGTACTAATACACTTTGTTTTTAAAACATGCAACACACTGAGCAAAGGTTTTCGCTCTGCTTTGATGTTTGACTTCCCTTTACCTTTGAAAGCATGCAGCCAGTGTGATGTAGCTGACCTGGTTCACATAACAGAGTTAGGCTGACCTTTAATGAAAGAGTGGCCCCTCTCTGCTAAAGGGAAAGTGTCAATCAATATTTCCACATTTTGAATGGCTGCTTTAAATGGAGCAGAGGCCTCATACACACTGAACTGTTTGACGAGCTCTAACACACAGATAAAACATTCAAGGGACATAAAAAAAAGTGTAACATATACAAATTGGGGTGTATCCTAAGACTGAAAATGCCTCCTTAACATGCACTGATAGAATTCAGATGCAATCAACAGTGATTATATCATAATTAACATTTGCATATTTAATCACATTTGGTCTTTATCTAAAGATGCATTTACATTCTTTAAATACATGTATCCCCCAACTCTCTTTCTTTCTCTTATACTATATTGTGTATATTTTGTGCATTTTATATCATTTAAATCCCATCAGATGTTATTTTCTCATGTGCCATCTCCATGTATGCTGGAATGGTACTTCTGGGACTATGCAACATGTAGTCAGTTAACATGACAGGTTTCACATTAGGCAAGAAGAAAATACTTAGTTGACAGTCAGAATTACCTTCTCATAGACCACAGATTTTTATTTTTTATTAACTTGCATCTTGCACATAGTATTTGCACTAATACCATGTATTATGTGTTAACCATGTCTGATTTATGTTTTTACAAAACACTGTAAAAAGTTCTATATAAAAAAAATCTCTAAATTGTGATTGTGACTTGTTTCTTGCAACCATTTATTGTTGCACAATAATATGTTTGAGTTGGGTGCAGTCAACACAAATGAAGACACGTCAGAACTCCAAAGCTGCAGTAACCAAAAACCCAAACAAACCTAAAACTTAGCACTACAAAAACCTGTTCTAGCTATTTTGTCATTAAACAGTAATATATATCTCGACACAGAAGCCTGTCTTACTGTACCATTGGGTTTTATTCCACATCACACTCTAAGGGGCAGTTGTGGTCTACTGGTAAAGGAGTCGGGGCACTCCTTTTGAACCAGCAACCTACCTAATCAGTAGGTTGCTGGTTCAATTCCAGCACCAGCAGGTAGCAACCGGATTGAGGCACCAAACCCCAGACTGCTCTCAGGTCACTGCAGGGATAGCTGCCCACTGCTCCGCGAGTGTGTGTGCATTTTTACTCCTCATAAAAGATGGGTTAAATGCAGAGGTCAGTTATGGGTTATGTCACTTTATTCTTTCTTGACAGACCACAGAGAAAAGACAGTGGTCAGTGTTTGGCCTTAGTTAAAGTGTCTTGGTAGATATTTCTGTCCAGCTCTGTGTACACACACACACACACACACACACACACACACTTTACATTAGACATTACCAGAACTGTTTATTGTACAAGAGTAACAAAAATGTCTTTTGCATTAAAGATAAAAACATTTCATATATTACCACAAACTGCATAAATGCATTTTTACACAATATTTGAGGTAACAAAATGTTTAAACCAAGCAATTTATTTCCTAATTCTGGCAGATAAAACATTTCACAAGAATGTTTCCCCTGAAAACAAACATTAATAGTTTGTGCTTTTCTCTTTTAAACCTGTAACATACAAAAATATTTGTGGTTAACCGATACAAGATTTAAAAAACTGTAAAACTAGTCATAAGTAAACAGCCTAAAGCATTCATCTGAACAAAGAGCAGGAACAGAGAATACGAGCAGGAAACTTTAGGATGTGTGTCATACGCTTCTGCTGTGGCTTATAATCTACAGTTCTTCCTGTGTAAACTACACAAGCCTGATACTATAGAAGCAGTTCTCACATGACACACAACATATACAGCTGTTCAGACAGACACAGAGAGAGAAAGAAAGCAGCTGGATCCCTATGGTAACCCCGACTGCTGGGTCAATAGTCATAACTCCTCCTCCTCTTGTTCCTGACCATGCACATTTAATTAACTGACTCTCTCACCATCTCCAAGGGAGTTACTGACTGAATCTGTGGTTAGATGTTGTGTTTATTGGCACACACCACTGGGAGCAAAAACACAGCTAGGCAGCTTTACAAGTAAAGGTGTATGTTTATCAGAGACATTCTCACACTATAGTAATGAAATTAATAGAATCAGCTCTTAAAACAGCCTTTAGAAACAAAATGAGCTGTTTGTCAGTTTACAGTTGATTTTTTTAATCTGGTTTGTTAAGTGTGGACCCCCATCCGTCCACCTGCAGCAGCCACTCTTTTGTTTATAGAGTCGCTAGGATCCTCACTTTCATCAAACCTGCACCACGTGATTCAAACCCACTAGAGCCCTACACAGAGCTGCTAAAAATAGAGCAGCCAGCCCCATCCAGCTTTTTTACATAACAGAGTGACACTGATTCAAACAGCTTTTGTCAACCACTTACACATACACACAACAATCTACATTTCCAGATATATAAACATATTAAACACAATCACTCTCCCTAACAACCAACAGATTATTTTAGTTAAACATTTAGAATAGAGTATTTTAGAGTACGAAACAGGGAAAAGGTATTTTAAAACAATTATTTGGTTATTGTTATCTGCACAACTTTGTGACATCATTAGATGGCTCTAATAAAACATCTGATGGTACACTTTGTATTTCTTGGTTTTGTGCAACTGCAGTGTTGTCAAGAGCAGCAGCAAAAATAACAGTGAGCTCTTTGTTGCCTGACTGTTATCAACTTAAAGCATCTGCATAATAAACTTCCTTTTGCAGATGACCGCAAAACAGACAGACACACACACACACAGTCACATGTATGCAGTGCAAAGTAGTTTATACAGCAACTATATACAGACAAGCCTCTTACTTACAAAAACATTTTCACTTGTGCATTGATCCTGCAGGACATGAACTTTTCAGGGATAGACACGATTACAGTTACTCAGTCAGATCAAGACATTAACACAGGCTAAGTCAGTACACTCTTTTCCTCTGAGGTCACCACAGATGTTCTGTTTCTGTATAACATGAATCTCAGTGTTTAATCTATGAGGGACAAATATTGCCCCTGGTCACCTGTTTGTGCTTCATAACCCACTCTGCTACATGGCAACACTTTGTGCTCTCTGCATGTTCCAATGGCCCGAATGTGCAGCCAGATATAGAAAGATCAATTCAAACACAGACATGTATTCCTGAACCAAGAGAGAAAGACAGAGACACATTAATGCTATTGGCTTGTGGGTGTATAAAGGCTAAATGTGAATCTACCATTGAATGTGGAATAAATCAAAATCTTAAGATTTCTGTTTGTTTGTTTAATAAAAATGAAATGCTAATGTTTAATGAAAAATATTTCAGACGTTGTTTTATTCATTTATTTGTAAATTTAGTTTCAACATTTAACATTACAAACGTGAGCACAGTCCCAACTACTACTTCTATCTGCCATTTCCTGTTTGTTTTAGATATGTTACCATCATTTCAAAGAACAGTATAACACTGAGTGCTATTGCGAAACCAAGCTAATGTATAAACAGGGCTTTAGACTGGTTAGTCGCATCTCTACTGCTGTTTATGCTAGCATTATCAGCAAGTGATTAACTTGGGACACAGTGACTTGATAAGTTTTGTTTCTTGCTCCAGTGGACAATGTTTTGTGGGAAAATGTTTTGTGACCAGTGCCCAAAGTGTGAGTGAGTTAGAAAGTTACAATGTGCCTCTGGAACATATTGGATAAGGTTAACAAACACCTTGAAAGGTAAAACAGGTTTTGGGTCATCAGGGTTCCTAACTGGAGCATGAAGATAAGAGAGGGAATCGGCTTAAGCTGGAATGATAAGAGATGGTAAAAATGAAGCTTGTGAGGAAAAGTGCCCATTTTGCTTGCAGGGTTGAGCTGTTTGTAAATGGTGAGTATTGTGAATGAGTGTTGTGTGCCCTCTAGCCAATGCCTCCAGTCCTCAAGCTCACGATTACCCATGTCACAGTTTTGCTATAGTGAACTTGGAGAAATAGTCTGAGACTCAAGCTGCCACAGAGTCTTTTCAGAAGTTTAGAGACTTGATTTTATTCTTGAGAAGCAACGTCAGGGGGCAAGTTATGGAACTGCAAATAAAAGACTATACTATAAGTTAGTGAAGCCAAGAAAGCGCTGGAGTTTGGGTGGAAAACAACATCAGAATTTTATTAAGGGCATGGTAGTCTATGCAGGGCTGCAAGCCTCCATCGTTTTTAGCCATGAACAACAACTGTTTGGGGGCAGAGGTTTCTAGATATTACATTTCCAGCTGATGGTGAGTCAATGACAGCATTTTCAGGAAATGATTAGGAATAATAAGCTGAAGGAGGAGAGTTTTACTGATTGAGGAAGACAAACAAAACTCACCACATGATGTGGAGGATAGATGAGACATGTTGCTAAAACATCCTCCAGCACCACAATAAAGGCAAAGACCCTGGGCCAGCCTTCTCTACCACTCAGAAGGCTAGAGTCTGGAGGGATAAACTGCCTGTGGGTGGTGAGGAGCGAGCACTAGAAGCCTTCCATCCCATGCAATATTCTAGTCCCATCCACTAGAAGCTGCTGAACTTGAGAGCACAATTATGAATAGATAAATCATGAAAGATATACAAGATAAATAATTGCTCCCAAATTAACAAATCATCAATTGTCTGCCAAAGATCTGGAGAGGGAAGTTGTTTTAATAATGAGTTACTGGGCCATCTTGGTGACAGATGGACTCAGCCTGACAGGGGAGAAGCATCACTGCTGCATTTCCAAGGTCATCAATCAGAATATGCAGAATAAAACCACTGCAGTAGTTGGCCAGGGTAACGGGGTTGGATTGGCAATGGGACTGGTGATGGTGGTGATGATCTGGTAGCAAAGGAGGCAGAAGTGGAAATGAGTGAGCACTGGACTGGATCCACAAGCTCCTAAATGGGGTTGGTGCTGCTCATGGGTCTGTCTTTTTGTCTGGTCTTCTGTTATAATAAGCAGACTCAGACAACACATGTAAATTGTTAAGGGTGAAGTTTACCGGCATGCACATAATTAAACAGGTCAGTGAATGAGACTTCAGAGCATTGATGATAAACCAACTGATTTCACGGATACTGAATGTCCAGATCATGGAGCTCTTTAAATGGTAAGAGTAAACAAGATGGCAGCACACACTGAGATAGATACCTGGGTGAATAACTGTTTGCGTAGTGAGTATTATTCACAGGTTTGGAGCAGCAAGACATAGGAGGTAAGGAGACTGGAGAAACTCAAGGGCTAATATTACAGACAGCACTGGAAAAGGAAACATGTCCTTTAGATTATTCCTTTTCTTAAAACAAGCCAGGACTGGTGATCTGGTCAGGTGAGGTGGTGATCTGGTCAGGTAATTGGGGATTTCAGGTCTGGGTGATCATTACTCAGGGGAGCAGGTGTGTCATAACTGTCTGAGATGGGGCTTGGCCAGTCAGTACCTGGTGACTGATAGTGAAAAGAGCCTGACCTCGGTTACACATAGAGCCATCCAATTTTTTCATAAGTAAAAATATCATTTAAAAAAAATATAACCTTTACTTTAATAATAGCTTAACCTTGCTCTAAAATTTTACAATGTCTATAACATCAACAATAAAAAGTAACATTCGTTTGCATTCACAGCATTGGCAAAAGTATTCCAGAAAGACAGTGGTCAACACAATTTTGTCTATTCCTCACCATACAAGATAATCAGGGCCTGGACTGATGAAATGACACTGCCCAGAAGTCAAATGTTGATGTTTTTATATCCCACTTTGTCTGACATGTATACAAAATTACCAGAATATAAAATGACTAAAAAGTGTTTAAAAAACAAAAATAAACACACACACACAAGCACTTCAGTATAACCTTTCCATTTAACACATCCAAGTAGTGAACAAACACATAGAGCAGTGAACAGCCATTAACTGCAGCACCCAGAGTGCAATTGGGTAAAATATATTTTTAAAAAAATCAATAAAATTTTCCATGGCATCATTTGCAAAAAGAGCATCTGTTTTATTGCACTGCATAACAATTCATGGTTTCACTTTAATTTTGTAGAATTCCATTTACAATGCACCTGGTTACCATGAAAACACTTATGCTGGCACATTGTTCCTAAAGCAGTGTACAGACACCCCCTCTATTAAAGGCTCACCATAGATGTGCTGAAGATGGCCACATACAGAGAAACTTGTTATGATGTATACCAGAGTAATATGCATATTAATTATAGATAAAATATACTGAGATAGATAAATGTATTAAAGACTACAGTCAGAATTAAAAAACGTACAGTCAGAAAAAAACACAAGGCACTAGATGAAGATTAAAGTTGTGACTGGTGGGCAATAAATTAATGCACATTTAGTTTTATTGAGTAGGCTTTTCTGCTTTACCCTATATCATACATGTACTTTCATTGGCGTTCTGTTGTGTGAAAGGTGGCAACAACTAATTCGTGTAAATTAAACAACGGTATTCATTCTAGGTGTAGCCTGTAGGTAAAGGTTTGTGAGAATTTTCTGCAGATACACAAGAAACTTGGAAATTAATTCCAATTTATTCCAAATATCAGGCCTGTACAGTAACATCTAGAGTATATAAATAGTGTTTGGAATGATCACATCAACCTTTATCATCTCTCAGTGGCTTTAGAAAGCATTTGGACACTTTTACTCTTACTGACCAGAGCAGAATTAAACTGAGCAATATTGTGGCTACTTACTACTGCGCACAGTCGATAAGCTGATACTCATTTGAGCGCTCAAAACAGGCCTTCACCCCCTCGTCATCCCAAAGATGCTTTGCATGCTCAAAAAAATCCTGTAAAAAGAAAACAAACATCACATATGGTCAAAATGCATTTGTCTGGCAAAAATAAACCAGGCAATTGTCATTTTAACTGAACCTACAAGAGCTTCCAAATCAAATTCTGATGACATAAAAAAAATATTCTCTCTCTGTTCTTTAATCCACAAAGCACCCTAGAATAACAAATACAGCATATTTAGAATAATGTTTTTTAGTAATAGTAATAAAGTTCTTTTCCATAACATCAATAAATGCAGATGAAGGGGATGAGGGGGGTTCTGGGAACAAGGTTTGTTTTTCACACCTCTCACTCAGAGAATACACAGAGCTGTACAGTAATTAGGCCCCTGGTGAGGGTCCATCAAATAATCACCACAATACAGCAAAACAAATGGATACAGAGATGCAAGATGATGCATCACAGCCAATGAACAATACCCTGATCTCTAAGACACCCCACATGATATGCTGTCAAATCTGAATCTTCACCATGACAACTGTACAATATTCTGCAAAACAGCCTGACTCAACACACACACACACTTGTATTCTATAATTAAAATGTTATGAAAAAGTTTTTAGTTTTTAGCATTTATTTTTAGTAGTTCATAAAGTCATTTTCAGAAAAGACAAATAATGCGGAAAAACAATGACAAATGATCAAAAACAATTTTCCAAAGTTTAGCATTTATATGTTTACAGATGTCTTTGGTCAAATTAAGCTGTAAAATAAATTGTTTATACATTTAAATGGAATGGATTTTGAAAGATATCAACAAAAAAACAGACAAAAAAAACTTTTTTCAATTTGAGCAGGTTTTCAATTTAAAAAGAGGGAAGACAACCATAATTCAAATGGGTATATTCTTAAATAAAATATTCTTAAATAAAAATACAAAACTTGCTTTGGACCGCTGGGCAACAGTCCAGTTCTTCTTCTCCTGAGCCAAGGTAAAACGCCCCTGATATTGTCTGTTGTTGTGGAAGAGGAATACAACAACGTAGACAAATTCCTTGACACATCTGTGTGTGGTGGTTATTGATGCTTTGACCCCAGCCTCAGTTCATTCCTTGTGAAGTTCACACAAATTCTTGAAACAATTTTGCTTGACAAGCCTCTCAAGGTTGTGGTTCTCTCAGTTGGTTTTCCTTCCACACAACTTTCTGTTAACACGCTATACAGCTTTTTTGGCAATGAATTTTTGGCCAACCCACCTTGTGAAGGGTGTCAATAAATGTCAGATGGACAACTGTCAGATCAAACGTTTTGTGTAGCTAGTGAACCAAACTGAGACCATTTTGAAGGTTCAGTAAACCTTTGCAGGAGTTTTGGGTTGATTAGCTGATTGGCATGTCACCAATATTCCATATTACTGAGTGGATCTGTGGGATTTTGTGAGGGTGAGCCCAAACCATTTCAATTAAAGGAACCAAAGCCTACCTCAGCCTGTGTGCATTGCAGTTGAATTACTGAAACAAATACGTTTTCCCACAACACTGTAATTTATTGAGATGCACCTGCATATACCTAGTCAAATTTAAGCATGTTTCCAATTGGGTTTTGGGAAAGTACTTTTTACAGAAAACAAACCTAACAAACACAGACACATGCAACAGCAACCGTGTGTTTGTAAGGATGGTGTTACACACACTCCTTCACAGTCAGAGAGAACCAGATCCCTACAGAAAACCAGTGACAAGCCCGGCGCCCAGGGAGCAGAAACAAAAGATAAACATAAAAACAAACTGAACTGTCTATGGGAGGCCTTTCATTCAGCATAGACATTTTCTACCTGCACCATCATTAGTCAAAGAGGAAGCCAAGTGTCATTAGGAGAGCGTTAAGTGGGGCGCTCATGAGTCTCTTGAGAGTGTTTTAATGACAGCCTGAGCTCAGCAGAGCCTCCCAGATGCACTCCACTACTGTCACCACTGAGTGCTACTCACATGCCCTGGGACTTACATACACACATACACAAAATGTGTATTTTAATGAAAAATTCAATTTTTCAAACCAAAATGTATGAATGTATGCTTTACATTGAATGCACAAAAGACAAGAATTTGTTCAAAGTTTTAAAGTAGCATAACATTTTATATAGCTGATTATAAAGACAAACAACCAAAAAGACATTCACCCACCAACTCTATAGTTGAACCTGTCCAGTTGCTTATGAACAAATATCTACTCGAACAGACGACAGTAGCAATTGATAGGGAACAAAACTGATTAAATGAACTATAAACATGATAGGGCTGTAATGTCTCACATAGTCTCTCTAATGTCTCACATAGAGCCGAGTGATCAGACAAGTTTATGACATGCATGACAGTGAATCATACCCCGTTTTAAACAAAACTCTTAGCATAAAAGCAAACTTACATTTATGCATCTGACACAACAAGGGAAAAATAATACTTGTTAAACTGCAGAGTGCTTAAGTGTTTTCCCTTGTTGTGTTGCACTTTTGTATCTTATGCTGTATCCGTCTTATTGCTTGTACTTTTTGTTCGAGTACTGTACTGTACTGTACTGTAGAGTGCCCTTTACTGTACCTGCCAAAGACTTTGTTTCTGACATCCAGTTGAAGACGATAGCCATTACTTCCTTACTTTCGTACTTCTTCTCCACTGTAACTCACTGGCCTCCACAATCACCATATCAATCCCAGGGAACACAAGTACTGATAAAAATGCATAGCTTGAATTCACCGCGAGTTGCTTTGGATAAAACCGTCTGCCAAACGAATAAATGTAAATTTGTAAATATGGTTGAACATAAAATTTGTCCAACCAAGATCTGAAATCTAAGATCTATAGTGTTTCCAATACCATGTTAAGTCTATGTTATGAAGAATTAAGGCACCTCTGAGGGCAAGATGCAAAGTACTTTGACCAAACAAAGTGTAACTAACATTGTGGTTGAAATTATTTACTATACTCCATATATTTACTATATATGTTATATTTACTATTAACTATATACTGTGCGCTTCAGTGTATGCACTGAAGTATATGTAAATCAGGAATAAAATGAAACCTGTTCGCCCATATTCAGAAACGCATCTACGGATAAAGGTACAACACATGTCAATGGCTGCAGAAAAACATGCTCACTGAGACCTTGCACACACAAAACATCATTTTGATGAAGAGGCACTTACTAATATTATATTTGCAAGTTGTGGCGGGACCAAGCACTAGGGTACCACTGACAGGTTTCTCTAAAACCAATGCTCGGGGAGCGCCTGCATTTATCTCGATAAATAATACTGCAGTATTTCCTGCTAGGAGATGGTGGTACTATAACTATGACCCACATCAGCCACATCATTAAAATCATCCCACAACATACCACACATACTTCCCAAGTTTGCACTCAATGCATGATGTGGATAAAACAGACCTCTTGTCTCCCATTTCTCACCATAATTTTGCAACCTTGGCATGGCAACACCATTGGAAATATCAAAAATCTCTTTTTGTGCAAAGACTCATGTGTGTGCCACATTTCATGAATTTAAGCATGTTAAAGGCCCAGAAAACCTTAAAACATTTATGCAGCAGCTATGCACTAAGTGTAAATATCATCTACCTTTTAATAACACTTGGTGAAAATGGCACCAAAAAGTATTTTCTCTGTACTAAGTGCAATCGTGTACAATGCAATTTACACTCTTGTTGATAGAGGGTAGATCTATATTGCTATTAAAACTACTTATTGCAAATTATCTACACCTCAGTATTGCACTACATTGTATAACAGTATACAATAATAATAACATTGTTCCTGTAGCTCAACTAGTACAATATTGCAATAGCAGTGCAAAGGTTTTGGGTTCAATCCCAGGGAATACAAATACTGGTAAAAATGTGATAAAGCTGATTAAAGCCAAATGAATAAATGTAAGTGTTAACATTGCATGCAAATGATAATTTAAATTTAAGAAATTTGATTATGTTCAAATTTCATGAAAAATAAATGCCTGCCCGATAAGATCAACCGCATCTAGAATGACTGTGACACATGCTTTACCATCTACACCACTAGAGTTATTGTCTACCTGTTGTTTATAGTTAGTGTAAATACCCTCTGCCAACAAGGCAGACACCCTGTAAAAACTTCTGTGGGTCTAAAGATATTAGGAATAACATTTAGCATTTTTCCATATTAAATTTTTGAAATTACCATAGCGCCACCTATTGTCTGAGCATGACAAAACTTTTCATGTTTTTTTAGTATGACAAGATGCATAAGCTCACTTAGTTCTGTGATCCTCTGATGTTAAGTTCAGGAACTATAAAGGATTTTTTGGTACATTTGGCCAGGTATACTAAACTTTAATTTTATTGTTATTGACCTAGAGCACGGGTGGGCATCAACTGTCCCTGGAGGGCCAGTGTCCTGCAGAGTTTAGCTCCAACCCTAATAAAACTTCCCTGCCTGTAGCCTTCTGCTAATCCTCATTAGCTTCTTGTGTGTTTGATTAGGGCTGGAGCAAAACTCTGGAGGACACTGGCCCTCCAGGAAGTGGAATGCCCACCACTGACCTAGAGAGTGCAGAAAACTTCACCGCACTGGTTTTACTAAGCTTGAGTAAAAACCCAGGACTAGATTTTTTAAAAACTAGATTTTTAAAATCTTTAAATATAAAATTTTTATCATGAAAAATACCGGTATAAAAAAACCTGTTCCATTTGACATAAATTGCTTGACTTGCCATGGCAACACTGTTCGAGATATCAACAATTCATGATCATAATCTATTCATAATCTAGCATCTTCAATGTTATTTCGTTTTTCTAATGAAGACTGAAGCAGTTTGGATAAATGTAGGACTCTTAAATTCTCTTTGAAGTGACACATTGTTCTGTCAGTTGGTGGCGCTATGACTGTGACTCACAATAGTAACCTAGATGTTTTCAGCTCAAGTTTGAATAAAATCCCTCAATGCATGCAGAAGATATAAGCTACTTCCTGTTTTCATTTTTTGCCATAAATTTATTCTCTTATAAATTCTTGACATCATTTAACAAATCAAAAATTTGGCATTGTCAATGTCTTGCCATAATATTTGCCAAATTTGGTGATAATTCTATAAATGATCCAAAATGGTCGACCTCCTGGTGTAAGAACAATACATGTACCAAGTTTGGTCACCGTGGCAAAATTCCAACACTTTAGTCTAAAAAGTCTATTGGCCTAAATTATATGTGTGCCAAGCTTCAATAGTTTTGTAGCATGTTAAGTGGCCCCAAACCACATAAAGCTTAAGAGTTATGAAGTGTAGCTTTAACATGCCAAAGGAGAACTGGCCCACTCAGTTGAGCCTCATAAGATCCAAGCTTAACTTCATCTATACATCATTGGAGTTTTGAGTTTTGCTTTAACAGTTAGGGTTCATAAGCTATTGCTGACTTTAAGACCGTATGGGAAGTTCCAAAATATTTATGTTATGCTTTTAAATTTGATGGAAATTAAACTGACAAAACTTTTATTTTAACTACCTAATCAAGATGAGTCAGTTGTATTAGCATTAATGCAAAAAGTATTCTGGCATACACATAAGCCTCAACAGTCCATTTTATCTGCCCTATGCTCAGCCAGCATGTACGCTAAAAAAATCAATATACCATTACATAAAAAACCCAATGAACAGAGAAAGCTAAGCAATGAGGCCCAAATACACACAACATTGTATAAACTCATACACACTGTCAAAAGCCTTGATTTACCAACAAAACTAGATTCACAATCACTTAAAAGCTAAATCTAATCTGTATCTGCTTTAATATTACTACTGTTTACAGCACTCTTAGTTTACTGCATCAATGACATCATCAAGAATCCAGCAACACTAAAGCAAAGAGCTGTATGTGTGTGCGTCCTCTGTATATCAGCTGAACTCTGATCAAATCAGCCATATAAAACTAATTATAGCCCAACATTACAGCCCTAGCCCAGCCCTCTGCAACTCAATAGAAATAAGTTTTAATTAGGTAATGGCAGCAAACACATGTGACTATGCACACTACCCTACAGAACTAGCTACCAAACAAAAACTTTGGCCTTTGAAAAAGCATCTGTTTAGAAATCATCCCTAACCTCAGACACTTTTCCTTCTGAACCTCAATTGATTCAAACATATTTTTTACATCTTTACCAATAATGTTTACAATACATACACAATTCAAAATTCCTTGCAATTTTGTCTTGCAAGGTGAAATATTTAGGTAGAAAAACAATTTAATTTATTTATATGGTGCTGTTTACAATTTTTCATTGTTGCAAAGCAGCTTTACCAAAACAAATTTAAGAACTGTTGAGACAAAAACAGCATAAAATAAGGCAAAAAAGTTTTTTTCTAAAGTTTAACGTGTATAAAGTGTCTCTATGATTGTAATTGAAGTGTTATATTTGTAGCAATATGGAATGGATACGTGTTATTTAACAAGGGCATATTCAAAAGATCAGCTTAAATAGCTCAAAACATTAATCTTGATTTTAGCCAACTAACAACATTCAATTTACATCTCAATTACCTTGTATTGGGCATACATCATTAGAACTATTATTGCCAATATATAATGAATATTTGATAAACCACTCTGTTGAGTCAATGAATTGAGTTTATTAAACTCAGTTTCTTTATGTTTCTGAAAAGGTTTGCATAAAATAACTTTATGCATGGGTTTAATTTCCTATCAAAATATTGTGCTCGGTTCTTCTATTTGTTTTAGCACTGTAACAGACAGAGGGATGCAGTATCTTACCTCTGAGTAGTCAAAGTCTGAGAGTGGAGCTATACTTTTAATGTACTCTGCTCTAAAATGGTTGGAAGGGTTGGCGAGAGACACAGGGGGTGTTAAGGTGCTCATGGCAGACACTATTGTCTAAAAAGAGAATCACATAAAAAAACAGAGGGTTTAAGTAGGACAAAAGTGGAACAAGACAAAGCCAAGCACTACTGCTTGACAGTGATTTTTTTTTTGTCAAAATGACTTACCACAATGGCATCTTTTACATTTTTCCGGATATCCAAGATTTTCTGCTTCTTTTCTCTGAACAAAGTGGAGGAACAAAAGTAAGTCATACAAATGTAAGCGCTGCTACAACAGAAATTTACCAATTATTTTGTTATCCTAATTTCTGGGCATTCTGATGGAAAACATGGAAACAGCCCATGTAAATCTCATCTCATGCAAACTGGTAATCTCATGTAAATTGGTAAGTGGTAACACATATTTAGCACATAATCGTTATATTTACGATTACCAATGTACTGTATCCTAATGTACTGCTAATGTACTGCAGTACCCTAATGTACTGCTTATTAATACTGACTAGAAAGCTCCCCATACTGAAGTGTTACTAGTTATTATTTAACAATTTGATCTGCTATGAAATGTAAATGATTAACTTGCCTCCTGTTTAATTATATATATATAT
>JBAJNP010009018.1:0-11660 GCA_036877545.1 Yasuhikotakia modesta
TGAGCTCCCGCTCCTCACTCAGGACTCTCCGGTACTCCGTCTCTCCGTGCTCCAGCAGCGCGTCCGTGGCGAACCGGGCGGTTTCATTGTGGCTCGTATCCAGTCCGGATCCCTGCCTGTACGGGTTCTTCACTTCCTCCAGTCTTGCAGCGAGTTTCCCGAGCGCTTTACGCGTGGAGCTCTGCGGCGGACGCAGCACGTCCGAACTCATCATGTCCAAACTTCCACAAGTTCGTAATGTTGCTGTTCCCGACGTCGTTCAGCTGAGCCTGTTTGCTGACATCGCTGCAGGAGAGAGACGTGTAGGAGACGTGTAGGAGACGTTTGTGCGCGTATCGTCACGCGTTACGCGGAGCCTGAACGCTGCGCTCCCGCACCTGCGCGCTCACCTGCGGCGCCCCGCCCCGCCCCTGCTGACGTCACACCGGCAGCGCCGCTGTCAGAGGAAGTGACGCAAATCATGAAAGTCTGGGAAACTTGCAAAAAGATTAAACCTTCATTTCGCCTTGTGACAGTTGTGCAAACTCACCGTTAATGAACTGCTTATGGGAACCAGTTGTGTTTGAGACTGAATAACTTAGATGTTGTTCAAGTTGTGTTAAAGTAACTGAAGATTAAGACTTGCTGTGAATTCATTTACACAAATCATTGGTGAAGATGAAGAAAAAACACAAAGCAGAGATACTTGTAGAGCAGGTCAATACTGCCTCTCACCTACATTCACCTTTAGCAGTTTCAGTCACACCTCATCTTCAACAACATACCGAAAAACTACTGAAACTTTCTTCACACACTTTCTTGTAACAGTATTTGACTGGTTGTTTAGCTGTGTGGGATATTTTATGTCTCTTTGTAAGGTAACCGTTACATGAATCAATTTTCCCATGAAACAAACACTAATGCAACAGCAAACAACAGATTCTTACACTGACTGTAAGATTTATTACACCAATTTCAATCTCAGTTCAAGTAAATAAAGTATTCACACAGTCACTGCTTTGAAATACAACAGCTGGTTGGCAGACAAGAGAAAAGCTACAATACTGTACAATACACACACAGTATAACACACATCCCCGATCTACGGTATGTCTAACAACAGTGTGGATAGATCATGAGATTCATGACTCATGCGAAACAATGGTTTCATTTAGTAATAAATGGTGACAATGGGTAACAATACACAGCACTGTTTCCACGCTTTAATAGTGAAGGGCAAAATGAGTATTTTAGTGCATGAATAAAACAATTGTTCAGGGAGACAAATGTTGCAAACAGGGTGCAGGACACACAATAAACTCCTGACAGACTAACAGTCTGTTTCTGAATTTTATGGGCTACATATTTGAAGTTTGTTGAAAACCACGGATTGTGCAAAGCCTGCAGTAAAATACAGAACGAACAAAGATGAACACAATCCTATTGTTCTTGTTTCCTGTTGAAACAGGAAGTTGAGATGAGACCTTGGGTGTATCTTCTTCTAAAAACCTGTAGTTTATACCTCATCTCAGAAAACTTGATTTACTCCCTGCAGTCAACACTTTACTGGACAAATGTTTTATCATGTTCGTCTCAGCTTCTGTTGGTACACTTGTAGATAACAGGCTAAACGGCACAAAAAATGGTCTTTTAACTCATCAGACAGACTCAACAGCATTAGTGAGAATACCAGATGAACAGAGATCAACATCTTACTAACATTAAACTAATTATATGTTACATAAAATGACAATTATTGGCAGTACTAGTTAATGGCTTTACTCAACAGTATCTTTTGTTCTGAGTTGTTTGTGGATAAATCAGGGCTTACGGTAAAAATCTATGATTTAACATCACTGATGTGTGGCATATGAACGTCACAATGCCTGATCATACAGCTAAAATCAGAAACAATTACATCATCTCTTCAGAAGCAACAAAGCTGGTTTGGCCTGAAGCTCATGTGATCTTCACATGAAAAATCCCTCCAGCTGAACCAACAGAGGATCTGATGCCACAGTAAATGTGTAGAAAAGCAGCATATGATTAAACACTGTATGATCTATTTAAAGCTTATGTGATGATTGTGTGGTTTTAATAGTGGACAACATCTACTAATAAAACACCCTAGCAACCACAATAAGCAATGCCCTAGCAACCATGCAAAACACCTTAATGTTATGGTGCTGTGAACACTTCATTTGCCTTTTCTGTCTGTGTGTTTGTAAGGGATGTCTAAGCATTCTGAGAGAAAATACAGACATTATAAAGAACTTAGAACTATAAAGTTAAAATTAACTATAAACTTCACACTTATGCTTTTTAAAGAACAACACTTGTGACAAAAGTGATAACATTTGATCTGTGTGTGTATGCGATGCTAACACAACACTTCACCAGTGGAGCTAAATTTACCAGGTCATTTGAGGTATATAACACATTTCCAGGTCATCTGCATTTGATGTAATGAGTCATGGATGGTGATTTTAATCTGGTGATGATTGAAATCTGCCCTCAGCCAGGGCAAGAACACAGTTACACCCGCCCATTACGTTTCCCATGACAACCAAGATTTATGTACATGAATAGTTACTTCGGCTCAACATACAACAGAAACATACAATTCTTCAAAAGCATCTTTTGAAATATCAAATCTTTTGACAATTATGAAACTTCATTTGTAATTGTTGTAAAGAATGTGGTCTGTAATATCAAACAGTAACCAAATATTCAAAACTATGGAGCTAATATTCATAACAGAACATAATTAAATCCAACTGACCAGAAATGATATGATACATAAGATAATTATAAAATCAGATTATTGTTAATTTGCATGAAAGTAAAACTAACCATGAGAAGCAGTATAATGCTCATTATTTGCTGCTCATTATTCCTAAATTCACCATAAACCACCACCAGTAAACAGATCCAGCCACCACAGGAAGTGATGTCACTGACGCGTCTGTAAATGTTGATCTCAGCAGTAACGCTCACAGGATGATGACAGGATTTCTGCTTAACCATCAAAATGACCTTCATTATCCATAAAAAAACACAGAGGTTGACCTTTAAAAGAGAGAAAAATGTGTCAGCTAGATAAAAAATGTTTGTTAGTGTAGCTCTGCCTTAATCTTTCTATCTTTTTTTATTGTTATATATTATTTCATACTAGAAGTTGGACTCAACCCTGAAAATGGCTCAAACATGTTTCATTTGCTTTTTTAAAGTTTTGTGCTCTGAAAATGAAGCTACAGGGAGTGTCTGAAATAATGTCAAACCACTTCCTTACACACAAACAAAGGGTTCAGGAATATGTGTAAATCACACAGGTGACTCATAAGTCACAAATCACGCATCTGAAGTGTTTAAAAAATCTCGCTGGGAAAGACAACAGTGAGAATAATGTTGTTTCACTGCATGTATGCTTCTCATTTCTGGCACATCACGAGCTGTATAGATAACATGACAGCTGGTTGTTCATCCGGACCGGAGCAGGGCTACTGATCTGAGGCTAAGCACTGACTCAAAAACAGCAGTTGTCAAACATTAGGCTGGTCTCAGAACAGCACACACAGGACTTTAGACAAACTCATCATGTGAGCAGGAGGAAGATTTTAGAGATAAACATCTGAAGAACACAAACTCCAGCAACTGCCTCAGTTTCCTCTGAAATCTCCTTTCTCACAGCGGCTATAGATGCTGACAGAGAGAAGGTTTTATAGGTTCTAAGCACTTCCTCTACGGCCCTGAATCTGAGGCTTTTAAAATGGGTTCTTCACAGTAATGCCACCGAAGAATTCAGTCAGATTTAATATTGGTACCTTTAATAGTCCAAAGACCTTTATTCACGGCAGTGTATAAAGCTTTGAGTTTTGAATGGATGAAACAATAGAAACATTGATTGATTGTTCAATAGACATGATGACAGAATGACTTACGGAACAAGATCAATCCGGTACGTCAGGAAACATTTGCTCTCAGGTTAGAGAATCTGAAAACAAAACAAAACAAAGTTTGTCCAGTCAACATAACAAGCCCTTGACACTGAACAACACCGGATCTGACACACACTTCACGATAAACACAAAGTGTTTAGAGGTTTTCTTCATACCAACAACATAAATCTAGTTTGTTATGTATTACACAAATGCTTTATTTTTAACTGGCAAGTTACAAGGACTTTGGAAGTAACAAGGAAGTTAAACTTAGACACAGAAATTCAAAAACAATATTATAGTTCTGTTATTATAGTATTATTAGAAGATGTTTTATGATTATACAAGGCATTAAATAACCCTCTCGTTCTCGTGTTTCTGTGACGCTGTAGAGGCCAGTATCGCTGCAGGTTCAAACCTCCGCCATCAGGGGGCGCCATTTACCTTCTGTTCGGCGGGTCCTGCCCCTGCTGGGGTTAATGCTGATCTCATGACATGTTCAGTATCAATTTACCTCATCATACCCAACAGCAGCAGCGCAGATCTCATCACCATTAACATGATTTTATAAATCATATGTTTTTTTAGAGATTTAGTTTTAATTCACAGTTCAACTACAGCTTCTCTTACATCATCATATTTATGTGCGTTTTGAGTTTAAACTTGTATGTAACCTAGATGCCAAAGTTTACACATCCAGTATAACACAAGAAACCAACAAACTGCTGTGGTCAAACCAATGCATCAGTGCACAGACACGATGTCTAGGTCCAGCAAGCTCATGTCTTTATATGCCACAGCTGCAAAACCCTTTAAAATGTGTACAACTCTAACACACTTCTGTGCGCTGAGGGGTTTAATACACATCACCGACACATGCCACAGTAATAGAGATATATATGTGTACTGTAACTGTAAGGCTTAAATCTGTCACTGTATAACGTGTTTATGTCGTCCTCCCTCTTCACTGCGATGCCTCACAACGTTCCCGTCCTGTGGAAACCAGTCTGACCACAGACAGTTCCGCTGCCTCCAGTATCAACTGAAGTCAAATATCTTTGGGGTTGTTGTTCACCTCTCACATATGACGATTATATTTGAAAAGTAATATATCTGTGTTAGTTCTTGTTCAAACTTCATTTATATAAATCACCCTTTCACACTGTTCCTGTCCTCTGAGTTCATTAGGTTAGTTTCAGGTCACACCACATTTCTCCTGATGGTTATTTGTATGTTGTAATTCTAACATTTCTTGAAGTAACACACTATACACTAAAACCTTTGTACATAAACACCCACAGACCAGCTGCAGAAACATTAGCCACTCATTTTTAAGACAGTGTCTATGAACCAGTCTGACCAACCAGAGCTTAGTTAGAGTCCAACTTCAGTCCAACTTTTTGGATTCAAATTAGACTGAACTTTCTCGTTATGTAATGGCGTAAAAAGTTATGACAAGTCAAAGAAAAATACATGACTAACTGGTAAAACTAGTCTGGCCCCATATGTCCAAACAAACAGAGCTACAAAGTAAACAATATGTAGCCTGTAGGTGTATTGTGTGCTATTCAGAAATTATGTAAACGACACCATAACATGACAAGAAAGTGTGACTATCAAATCTTTTACTACTTCAGTGTATAAGATGACTGACTCTGTAGTGGATGTACATACATAAATATTGTGTGTGAGATGATCTGCCCCTTGTGTCAACAAACTGTGTCCTTGTGTACTTCAGGCTAAAGGCAGCATTCATCCTTTTACAGATTCCTCTGTGAATTTTGCAGCTCTGAAACACTTTCAGATGTTTAGCAGGAAACATGCATGGAAATGTGTAATTGGACTATTTCCTTGTCTAGTGTTACAGTCAAACCCAAGAGCAGAGGTGAAGATTCATCATGGAAACTTTGACACTCAGGTATGACATGTATTATCAGTGAAGTGAATTCAGCAGGACGTCACTGGATATTCACAGACATGAAGGGAATTTCCACACGCAGCACTCAGTGTTTTCCCAAATACCCCAAAACAAGGAAGTGCTTCAAAGAGCTAAGGGCTGTGGTGAGAACAAACAACAAACTGTCTCTGCCATATTAATATTTCATGTCACAAAATACCAATGCAGCTCTTATATTAACATGTACATTAGCACCATTTTATGTATTTTATATACAAAACTTATACACTGCCACTGTGATTATAGTTAGTCAGACTTCACAATAGTTTTAGGGGTCATTGAATGTTTTGGGGGATTTATTTTGTTTATTAAACTTTGTCTTAGATCAACAAATCCTGTTTTTCCTCTCATATTCAAAGAAAAACAAAAGTGAATCATTAAGACCTGCATGTGTGTCGGTCTCAGTCTCTGTTCTGCTGCTGTTGGGCTGTTCTGGCACCAGTAGGCTGGATAAAACACATCTGGAATAAATCTCTCTGTGGGAGTGAAGCTGATTGTGTCTTTTGTAGCTGATTGTGAAACAACATCTATGTTCTGATTCTACTTCTGAGTTTCAGAATGTTGCGGTTTGTGATTTTGAGTCTGAAAACATTGGACCAACCTCAAGTTACACTTCAAACATGTTTGTGAATCACAATGTTTCCAATGTCTTCAGTTTCAGCTGCTCAAACTAAGTTCTGAGTGGTTCAGGTGAGCTTTAAGTCAACAGAGAATCACATTAAAATGTTTCATTTCCTCTCCGTCTCCAAACGGTTTATCCTGAAAGACATCAACAAGACATCAGAGGTTGTGTGAGTTAAACAGCTTTATTTTCAACGGGTCAGAACCTGCAGATGGAACCTGATAAGGTCGGTGCGTTTATCTGCATGTGACCATAAATACAGCAGAGTTTGTGTTCAGTTGATTCATGTTTAAGTGAATCCAAAACAAATTCAACTTAAACTGTCTTAAATAAATAGAAACTCTTTAAAAATCTGTTGAAAGACTAACAGCCTTTATTGTTACAGTATAAACTACTGTATATTTAAATATATTATATAAAAAACAAAGGGAAATAAAATAAAAATGAATCACATGTACAACAGCTGATGGGTAAAGCCTGAAGGCAATAAAATATAAAATGACAGTTAAATTAATCAAACATCTACAAAAACATTGAAAAACAAAAGTTAGAACCAGCATTGCTCATTTTCATACAAACATTATTCTGAAAGATACAGATGTACGATTTCACGTACGGATTTCTGTCACAGCAAAAACCCAGTAAGACATAAGTGAATTAAAACTTGATTTTGGCATTTAAATATTTGGTAGATAAAGGCTAAAGTACCAAAGTTTCATTTTAATTGAACATTTATTGCTATTTACACATCCCTGGATGTGAAATATCTGTTTGCAAAACAACAGCGATGTTTGTACCTGATAAAGTATCTTAGTATCTTAAAAGTCAAACAGCGATGTAGAGGATTCAATCAATCARCTTTATAAAAACACCACAGAAATGAGTTGACATGAAGAAAAACATCTGCGTCAAACATCAGGTCCAGCTGTTTAACCTCCCACAGCCTGACACAGACAATACCGCATGATGTGCCATTACAGCACACGGATTTTAAGACATTTTACAACAAAACAGCTACAGTAGCCCTTCTGAGTGCTGCAGCAATCTGTGTTAGCTGTGATACAAAGACTTACACCTGCGGGACTCCTTTGTGTCTTGTAGAGTTTATGAAATAATCGGCACAAGAGAGCACATTATAAGAGCAACACACTTCTGCAAAAAGAGATGAAGACATAAACATCTAAACGGAGCTGTTTGGCAAGTGTCTTTTTAACATGCGTTTCCTGATGATGTTTGCCGTACAGAAGAGGTTGGTGGTGACCCGGCGGGTGAGCCACTGCGTGAGCTTATAGTTTAAAGGAAAGAGAGTGTGTTTGAGAGCTCATGCATAGATCTCTGCTGTGGGGGCTTTCTTGTAGATGGGGGTCTTGCCCAGGTCATAACTTCCTTCATCCTTTTTCTTGATGTGAAGAACAAAGTGAACGAGGAGGAAGATGAGGACGATGGCGAAGATGAGACCGATCACTCCGCCTGCAATGACGGCTGCGTAACAGAAACAGACGCGTGAGGGGGGCACCAAAGACAAGGAACAGCATACAGAACAACATAAAACCACCTCTGCTCACCTGACCCACGTCTCGGATCATTAAGTTACAGATCGCAGCTTTACAATCATCATTTCATCAAAGAGATCGATCAATTATTTGATGTATTGAGTAAAATATTAATTTTCAAACATTCACAATAAGACTCCAGAATAAGAAAACCTCTAAAAATAGCAGCTAGCAAATTGCGGTTCATGTCAACAAGGTCTTTGAGAACTTCCTGTTTAAGTCTTGCAGTAACTTTGCTGTAAAAAACACCTCTCACCTGCAAGCACTTCTTTACTGTTGAACAAACTCTCATCTCCGGTGAGGGACATTAGCACTTCATTGGTTTCAGAATAGTCCTGGTTTGGCATGCGACGCAACACCTCGTTGCTCCTGAGCAGAATGGTGTCGTCTGTGGTGGGTCGTAGTGGAACCGGAAGCTCAGAATCAGGGATCCAGTTATTGATTATGTCCTGAGAAAGAGGAAAACCACAAAATTCATATGGTGATTGTTGGTGGTGGTTTAAAAGAATAGTTTTTGTTTACAGTTCTTCTACATATAAATGCGTTTGCTAACGACACAGAACTGTTAGTTACCTGTAAGTCTTCATCTGAAGTTAACTCCGCCTCTCCAGAGCCTGACATGTTGTTGTCATCATCATCTTTATCATCTTCAAAGCGATCCTCATCATCTGTTGTTGGGCTGGACTCAGTAAACTCAAAACCTCCATTAAGGGCGTCTCCTGAGGACTCCAGGTCTTCATGCAGTGATGTATTTTTCTGAGGGACCCATGTTTCTGTTTCTCGTATCTACAGATGGACAAAAAAAGTGTACATGAAAGTGTGGAAATATCTGTAACGCCTCTGTTTAAAATGTGAGTTGCAGTTAAGACTCAGTACATTTTTCAGTAACTACTCCGGTACCATATCAAGTGCTGTAAACAAAAAACCCATTGAAGGGAATTAAAGGATTAAAAAACAGGAGGCTGAACACACGAGTGCGTCACTCAAACCTTATTCAACTCTCACAATGGCCTGCGTTTAATTTCACTCTTGCCATGGCTACAAGTTCCACTGAACAACGGCTGTGTAAATGAGCTGTGCTGAGATTTGATCTTATTGATGTGTTGGGTCTAAAACCTTCACAAATAAATACTTGTCTAACCCAAACACATCAAACACATTAAACGCAGGACGACACGACAAATATTTCTATCACCCAAATAACAATGGTTGGCTGAAACAATATTTCCATTAGGTAACAAAAGCAATGTTATTTTGACCTTTTAGAGAACACTAGGCAACATTCTCACAACGTTTCCTGTTGGCTGGCACCTGTTTCATAACTTCAGTTTTGCACTGCCGGCGCTCACCACCGACCTCAATGTTTTGGACAGCACATAAGCTTCACACATCCAACGCATCCAGTGACTCAAGTGAGAAACTATTTTTAAATGCATTTAAATGCATACTCAAATACATTGAGAACTTAAACAAAAACCCCAGCCACTAAATTAAACTCAACACAACGAAGAAAGTCCCCGATTCTACTTTTCACCCACAGCAGGAAACAAAACATTTCTCAGCAACAACACAAAACAGCATCAACACAACTATCATTCTTCAGCCGTTCCTCTGTTTAGACATCAGCTTGTTGCTATAAAATTTGCATTTCAACATATTCAAATTTGTCATGTCGAAATACGTCACACAATGACGCGACTCGCGTTTGAATGGTCAGCGTTCTCTAAACATAATCTAATATTAGATGAAGTGTTCACTGAAATCCCTTATTCTTCAACTGTACTGCCAGAGAGAGACTGTGTGAATTAACCAGCTTAGTAAACTAGGTTTCAGTCAACACTAGCAAAGCTCAGAGTAAACTGGACCATCTGCTGACAAATGCTCAGGCATCTGTCCCAGAGAACTAGACGGTAAAAGGAGCAATGAGAGTAAAGCCCTCATTCATTAAGGAATGAGTTTAATGTTTCAAACAGAGATGGCAGCAGAAAGGCCAAAAATACTGACTGCAGCTTTGAAATGCTGAAATGGCTTCAAATATTAGTTTTTCTCTGTTGTAAAAATCACCACTCACACAGATCAGATTTACAGCATGACAAGCACAGATGAAATAAATGGGTGTGTGTTCCTCGTTGCACATATAAAACACTTGTTTGGTACATAAGTTCCAAATTCCTGTCACCTTCCCTAGATCTATTTATAGCAAATTTTCACCCCACACCCAGCAGGGTGGAAAGACTCACCTACGTGTCAGTGAGGTACGTCCCTGTCCAATCACCTTCCAAATTCTCACCCCAACACCTGTTCACAGCCCTAAGCGTTAGTGCAACATAACTGATCATTTCCTTCAAAATCTACAACCAATAGACCGTAATCAAACTGACCCAAACAAAAAGAACCGTTCACAACACACTCACCTCCCTCTGTTCATCACTGCACTCAGGAGGTGTGAGTGATTTTTGTTGTGTGTTCATTAATGAATATTCTCACCACTAACAAAGCCTGTGTAATACACAATGGTGTGAGTCAGTGTGAACAAACAGAAGCCCAGCAAGAGTAAATTCTGTGTCTCTCTGACGGCATTAAAACATAAGAGACCGAATTAAGCCCATTACAATGGTCTGAAAGGTCCAGCGGTATATTTATCCACAGTAGACCGGACCTTTAGCATTAAACTCACAATCCAGAAACAGATCATGTCCTTTTCGATGAAAATCATCCTCAGTGTGTGAAAATGTAGGAGCTTTTTTAAGATAAGACCGAGACTTAAAAATGAATCAGGTGAAATACCAGGACAAACCCAAAGACACGTGTTATTACGTCCGTTCAGCCACTGAGTTACAAACACACCCTGTTTATTATGTTTGACTGTTATTGTGCAGAAATCATCGGCGTTCAATGTTTCACTGTATGACAAACGGGGAAATGAAGAGCCTGGCTGACAAATGGTTATTATGACAACAAATGAGCTGGTCAATCACATACAAGCACACAGTTCCTTTTCATGGCCTCTAGACATTCCACAGAATCTGGCTTGAGACACGGTGTTGCTGAAATAAATATTGGAGGACATGAACACAGCATTTCACACCAATAGTGGCTGTACTAGTAAAATAAGTGAGATGTTTTCCTTTCACCCAAGCAGCAAATAAAAACACTCGTTCAGCAGCATTCCACTGTTTTAACTGGATTTAACTGGCCAGTGAAGAGCAGCGCAGAAATTCTTATAAAATACTTATATTCATCACCTACACCCCCAAATAACTGACTGCTGCCATTCAGATGTACGTCACACCTAACACATCTGTTACGCTCACAGCATCCGTTACGCTCACAGCATCCGTTACGCTCACAGCATCCGTTACGCTCACATCTGTTACACTCACAGCATCCGTTACGCTCACAGCATCTGTTACGCTCACAGCATCTGTTACGCTCACAGCATCTGTTACGCTCACAGCATCTGTTACGCTCACATCTGTTACACTCACAGCATCTGTTACACTCACAGCATCTGTTACACTCACAGCATCTGTTACACTCACATCTGTTACACTCACATCTGTTACACTCACAGCATCTGTTACACTCACATCTGTTACACTCACATCTGT
>JBAJNP010009019.1:0-18982 GCA_036877545.1 Yasuhikotakia modesta
ACACACACACACACAATACAAGACATCCAATTTTAGTGATGTTTTGAGATGAAATGGCTTAACATACTATAAATTTACACTCAAAAACATCACAATGCCCCTTACGTATAAACAGCAGAAGTGGAAAAGAGCAGAAATGTTAGATTGATAAATGTATTTGTGTAAATGTTCACCTTGGTCGTGGCGATGCTGTTAACAAAGCTGACTTGCTGGAATCCCTTATCACTGAGTGTGAGACACACCTCCCAGCGATCGTTCACCACCTCATGAACTACTGTCAGAGGAGAACCCGTCTCGTCAACCTTATCCTTCAGATACAGGTCCACGTAGCTACGGAAACTGCTCACCTGAAAGACAGAACTTTCAGAGTCAGCTAAACCACATATGGAGATGTAAAGATAAAACCACTTAATCTCCGTACAATCAGTAGAAGGGCGTTCATCTACTCACCGACAGCCTTTTGCCGTTCAGAAAGACCCGAACACCTTTAGTGGAGCCGGCGATGTCATACGCCCGTCGGGTCAACAGAGCCACCGTGTCGTTGTCTAAAGCCTGCATCTTAAACTTAGCCAGGTCGGGCCGAAACGTGATGCAGGTGTAGTCCTCACCGTCAAAGGGTTTGATCTTACACTCCCCTGCTTGGCCCATGTTATCAGACCATGTCTGTCAACAAAAATGTTTTTACGCTGATATTCTCTGATCTTAAACCAAGTTTTTCTCTATACAGTATCATTAGCCCGATTAGCCACTCTGTGTACCTGTTTGAAACAG
Organism: Yasuhikotakia modesta; assembly: GCA_036877545.1. Lineage (NCBI taxonomy): Eukaryota > Metazoa > Chordata > Actinopteri > Cypriniformes > Botiidae > Yasuhikotakia > Yasuhikotakia modesta. The sequence continues at coordinate 772 of JBAJNP010009019.1, forward strand.
TGTCTGGACTCTCGGCAGGCCGTCTCCACTGTGAACTTGGTGCTGAAGATGTTACACAGCTTTGCACCGTATCCGTTACGACCACCTGAAGACAACAAAACCATCAAACACCCCACAGAACAAATATCCTTCCATCGATGCCTTCACTGGAGACACGACCTTACCGGTGACCTTCTTTTGGTCATCATCATAGTTGCTGGAGGTCAGGAGCTGGCCAAAAATCAGAGCGGGCACGTACACCTTCTCCACTTTGTGCTCCACCACAGGAATGCCCTTGCCGTTGTTCCACACGCTGATGGTGTTGTTCTCTCTGTGCACACAAACATTACAGAAACGTTTCAGAGATGTTCTGCACATCTGCATGGCCGACCACCCACAGCGATACTCACACGTCAATGTTGACCTTGATGCAGTTCATGGTCTTGTCTCTCTGCTTGTTATCGGCAGCGTTCACTGGAAGAACATTATTACAGACATGACCTTCAACATCAACAAAGACATCATGGAGAACAAATCTATTTCATTGGTAAATTTTATATCAGGATTGTGAATCTGGACAACATCTAAGGTTTTCTCACCCAGGATCTCGTCAAAGATCTTATAGAGTCCCGGTACGTAGGTGACATCTCTGCAGGTCATCCCAACGTCTTCATCAAACACCCACATTTGCTGGAGGAAGATCAGAATTCATTGATCAGTGCTGAAAGCCGTGCGGGGCTTCATGAAGAGGCAGGTGTGAGTTCAGCGGCGGTACCTGAGTCACGGGCTCCACCGAGCCGATGTAAGTGTCCGGCCGGAGCAGAATGTGCTCCAGCTGCGTCTTCTTCTGATAGATGCGCTCCACAGACAGACGCTTGTCGTCCTTCTTGGCTTTACTGAGAGTCTTATTCTCAAACAGACTCTGTAAGACAAACACCACAAACTCTCAACAGCTGGAGAAGAGCTAGTTTAGTGCATCTCGCAACCACGATCAGACTCCGTTGGGGACACGTGATAAGAGGATGTCGGGTATATTTAACACACGAACTCAACTGTTAAATATAACACGATCACAAACAATAACCCCCGCTTTAGTTCATCTGCATTTTATTTCTCCGCTGTACTAAATAACTGAGGCTTAGTAAGACAACACAACACAGTACACGATAAACAATACAGCTCAACACACATACATTACACACGTGTGTCACTGCATCCTACTTATCCTGCCTCGTTTATTTACAGACAGCTTTACATTTTATAAAAAGCTTCAGATGTGACATCGCACTTAGCTGTATGAAATGAACGTATATGTATTACCTTCAGCGGGCCGTCGGTTTCAGCCATTATAAATGTTTACCTCCTAACGTAACAACCAAAACACAAAAATTATAACGCGCACAGACAGGACTATAAACCTCTCGATGACTGCAGCGATAACTAACACGACCCCCGCAGACCCTCGCAGTAACACGCGACGCGCGCGCTAACCGCTCCTCACGTTCAAACCTCACACGCCAGCACTTCCGCTGACGGCGCTGGCCAATCGCTGTCACGAGAGGGTTGGCCGATCAATTCTTAACCAATGAGATTTGCGTATTTTGAATCTTGCACCCGCCCTTTATTTCCATTGGTTCAATCACAAATCAAGAAAACCCGTTTGTCCAATCATATTTTTGTTCCGGTCGTTCAGGTCAAATGGTCACAACATTGACGTCATTATAAAGCACAAATGTGTTTGTGTTTATTTCTCTTAATCACAACAAATCAGGACACATTAGATATAAAACATTAATTAAATACTAATATAATTAATATTGTGATATATTCTATATATTACTGTATATTGTGATATATTGTAATACAATAGCACATATAACAAATTACATTGTAGATGTAAATTAAGTTTTTTCCAGTCATTGTTTCCAGTATTAATAATATATTAAAAATATTGTATAAGTTGTAAAGTCATAGCTTAATAAAGGAGTGGTGACAATAAACGTTCACACAGATACAGATACATACATGATTTAAAATGCCTGTGTCAGTGAACAGGGGCATAAAGCTGATTGGCTGTTGGGGTGGTAATAACATTGATTCATGCTGCACATGTGCCCCCCTCTGTCTCTCTCTCTCCCCCTCTCTCTCTCTCTCTCCTTCATTTCATCACTGTCCTTGGGTGTGTATAGCAGTGTCTGATGGTTGCTGAGGACTGTGTGTGCGTGAGTGTTTGTACGCAGAGCATCTCTGTGACGCTGTACATTTGTGCTCATCCAGGGAGCCGGAGTCCTCCAGCAGTCCTGTGAGCAGAGCAGGGGAGCAGTATGCCAGCCCACCCCAGCAGCTGAGCTCTTCTGTGGGATACGCTGTAACTATCTAGAGGTGAGTCTGTTTATCCATCGGCTAGAAATGAAATATTCATGATTTATGGCTTCCTCTTGTCCTGATTGTTCCGTGTGACTCAGAGGTGAGCTGCAGCCGTCCTTCACCCAGACTGAAAGTTTTTTACCAGGGTTTATTAATCAGGCATCATGTAGCTCACATGTAAGGTGAGGCTGTATCATCACTACAGACACGCTGCTGTCTGTGAGCTCTTTGGTGTTTTAGCCCTGCAGTGAGAGTGAGCTTTTATGTGCTGATATATGCACACAGGCCGGATTCGATTCCTCCCATCTCCATATTGATTTGTTTGCTATTGCCATTCCCTGCCTGTCAGCCGCTTAGCAGTCCTGCTCCACTAATTCTTACAGATGGGTTAAAGTGTGATGTAGGCCCGGTTTCATGGTCATTAACTTCATATGGTCGTCACAGCGGAAGTAAGGCCCTTTAAGACCGTGTCAGTTTCCTAGAAAGTCAGCCTGTGGTGTATTAGCAACACCTCCTTCTTAATAGGAACATAAAGTTTAAATTGTCTGAGAAACCTGTGCTGCTGCATTGATATGTGAATGTTTAACCCTTTAAAAACACATGATTAATAGATCAGGGGTGGAGCTTAAGCACAGCGCAGGTGAACCTCATACACCATCATCCCTCTCCTTATAAACAGGATAATTAGAAAATAATATATCATCCAAAAACACAGAGAAAAGAGATAGATGGATGGATGGATGGATGGATGGATGGATGGATGAGCTCAGGGTGGGGGGGCACTGAAGCCATTGAAGGTGCTGGGCAGCAGATGGTCTTGTTGCCTGGACACTGAGTGTGTGGCAGCCAACTCATCACTGACCAAACGGTCAGTACCTCACATTTGTGTGTTTTACTACAAAACAGGTGGAACCCACAAAAACAGAATGAGAAAGATTAATAGTGTCTCAGATGCATTTTCTTGTCATTTTTAAACTTTTGAGGTGACGTGCAGCTAACCAGTCAGCTTTTATTGTTTAGACTGAAGATGTCGTCCACTCCACTGGCAGAGGCAGAGGAGGATGTGTTTGGTGAGTGACCACTTGCAGCCATCCCTCCCCCACCATTAATGTCCACATCTTCATCTCCACACTCCCAATACACTGAGTGCATTACAGGAGACAGCAGCTGAAAGCACAGGGGCGGGGCTTCTCTGTGCATGTGCCACGGTTTGTTCTCACTTCATGAAACATCCTTGATCCTTTCAAATGCTGTAGATAACAGCAGAACATGGATGAGGCTGGACCTCAGTGGTTTCACTCTTTTAGTTCAGTGTGCTGAGTCAGTACCGGCATCAGTGCTGACATCTGAAACACAACTGACTCTCTGATCTACTAAACATTAAACCACTGAGGAATTATATTTAGATCAGTGATCAGGGTGCAGACATTGTTTTTGTGTCAATTATTTTAGTATTTTGCAGGTTTTGGCAGGTTTTCTCTTGACTGCATTTTGAGCAGCGTCTACGTTTCATATAGTCTTTAACTTTTAAACCAAGTTGTTGAGACAATTTTCCACATTCCCTTGTGTTTCTTGGTTCAAGTTTTTTATTTTTTTATTATTCCATAATATGCAGTTATGTATTTATATATAATATATGGAACAATAAAACTGTTAATTTGTGAACAATTTGTCAATATAACTAATGAACTATAGCAGTTATGTATGAATATGAGTAATACATTCATATTATAAAAAACGGCTGTAGGTCCTGCAGTTGGATTTGTGTTTTGCTGACTGCCTACATTCTTATGTTTGTGCATTTCCTGTTTTACTGACCCCCCCACACCCCCAGAGACAACATGAGAAACGGTCTCTCATCATTTATATAAGTCATGTCAGGTGCTGACAGCTTAACACAGCTTTAGTCTGCTTTACACTCACTGTGTTTTATGGATTGTAACGGGTGCTAATGTGTGTGTAAGCATTGCTGCAGTCATTTATAATATTTTTAGCATGTTTCTGATGTTATTTTCTGTGTGTGTGATTGTTTCTAAGCACTCAAAAGAGCTCAAAAGAAAGAAACAAATGTCAATGTATTTTTTACCGCGTCAGATCTGACTGAGGCAGTTCCTGAGACCGAACGACTTGACAGCAGCCTACAGAAAGCCAAAGCACAACTGTCAATCAAAACCAGAAGGCACCGCCCCTCTCGAACCCGCCTGCGAGACAGCCTGAGTTCAATAGACGGGGACGACAGCATTGATAGAATAGTGAGTGTGTCTCTACATTCAAGCGTTTGATTAAAGGAGCAGTTTACTTATAACAACAACATTCGGTTATTGTCACTATAAACTCTCGCTATGTAATATTCTGGATGTATTACTCTTTAGCTCCACAGAACAAATGACAGCATATGTGTTTATAAATGATGATGCTCTGAACTATTCCCTTATATTACATCACTAGAAATATACACAGTTGTGACATACTGAAGGGAAATGATGTGTGTTTGTGGTTTAGAATTATAGCGTCTCACCGCAAACCTCGTCTCCCTCCTCCCACCTGCTCCTCTCTTCTCCTTCCTCTCTGAGAGAGCCGGATTTCACCTTTGACCCCTGCGCTGTGGTGGGAGAAAAGGGGGCGCAGGATGAAAGACGGAGCTTTAGGCACCTCCTCAACACCCCGTCCCGGGACCCTTTGCCCATAACTTCATCTAAATCCCCCACCAGGCCCTGCATCCATTCGGAGACGTCTTCCCCAGCCCACCTTCGGCACACGGACCATCTCAGGTCACACGAGGGAAGCCAGCCTCTCCTGCACTATGGCGAATTCTCTCAGAGTGAAGGTTTGATTTTGAGAGGATACGGTAATCTGATGTAACAGCTTTTTTTAAATTCTGATTCTAATCCTGATGATGTGTTCAGATGACGGTCACGACACCGGTCCCGATGAACCGGCCAGCCCAACCGTGCTGCTGGATAAAAAAACCAGACGCCGGTTTCTTGATTTGGGGTGATTTAAGTGTTTTTATTCTGGACTGCAAAATGTTGTAACAACTACATATTTTAGAATCATTATTTTTCCATTGATGCCGTTTATGTAACAATGTGCAGTATGTAATTGCTAACATACATGCTACAGTTTGGCAAGTGAGGTTTTGTTTCATTATGTTAAAATATTTTATTGTATTGTAGTTTAATAATATGAAGTTGAATAGATTGCTGGGAAACCTGTTTAAAAACTATCACCCCGTGTCTGACCAGTTTACTGTACTGGTACTGTACTGTGTACCAGTTTACTGCAGGTGTGGGATCAACAGCAGATCTGATGTTACCTGCTTGTTTCTGTTTTTTGAACAGGGTCACATTACGCCGCACATATGGAAAAGTCAGGAAAGACAGATCCAATAGACTATCAGCAGGAAATCGGTGTGTGTGTGTGTATGTGTGTGTACAGTCACAGGTGTGTGATGTTGTTGGTGTGTGTGTGTGAATGTGTGTGTGTGTGTGTGAGAGAGAGTGTGTGTGTGTGTTTGGGTGTGTGAGAAAGAGTGTGTGTGTGTGTGTACAGTCACAGGTGTGTGATGTTGTTGGTGTGTGTGTGTGTGTGTGTGTGTGAGAGTGTGTATATGTGTGAATGTGTGTGTGTGTGTGTGTGTGAGAGAGACAGAGTGTGTGTGAGAGAGAGTGTGTGTGTGTTTGGGTGTGTGAGAAAGAGTGTGTGTGTGTACAGTCACAGGTGTGTGATGTTGTTGTGTGTCTGCATGCAGGGACACAGAGAGCCGTTCTTCACGTTCCTCTGGTCCACCGTTTGTGCCTTTCTCCTGGTTCAGTGAGAAGATGAGAGGCACCGCATCGCCGAAAAACACTCCGCCCCCCACCAAACCTTTCACCCAGGTACCAAATCCTCCAGCACACTCAGTGGTTCCCTTGCTGTACTGCAGTGGCATTATGTGCTTATCTCAGAACACACTCATAATACTGCAGCAATATCATCAAATAATTCATCAGAGAGATTGTCTATAAACAGCATGTTGTGCTATAAGATTCAACAGTCTACCTTCATGGTTTCTAAAGGGCTCCAGTACTGATGAGGACTTTGATTCCCCTGTGAATTTACTGGAAGACTGCGGACCCTGTAAGACTGACTCATCACAACCATATCAGACCCTCTCTGAGCACTCGGATGGGGTGAGATTACCTCTGTGAACCGTGTCTTAACTAAAGAGTTCAACTGCAGGGTGCTTAAAGTAAAGCAGTCTTCACACACACATTAACTCAGTTATATCTGCTGCGAACATGTGAAACAAGTGAAAACGATTAATGATTTCTTTTCTACCGTCAACTATTTTGTATACATTTATATCTATTGTTTTAACTCGCTTGTCATCTATAGATTCTATCAATACCATATACAATCTACACTATACCTAAAGCATTATGCATGTGTCCATATAATGGATTTATATAACGTATAAACAATGTATACGTTCTTTGAAGGAGATGTGGCTTTGGAGAGCTCTGTGACGAGAGGGTGGGATCAGTGCTTTTAAAGCTAACTTGCTATTGCTGGTCAAACTGAAACATAAATCAACATAAAAATGTATTAGTCTTTGTATCTTTAGCGTGTATATATATTTGCTTTGCATCTTCAAGGTAATGTTGTTTTTATGATTCTTTTTTTTGAGTTTCTTCGAAGCGTAATGTAGTTTTCTCGTAAGTTGGTTCACATAGATCAATATAAGAACTTACCTATAGGACAGTAGATATATACAAGCGTGCACCGATTTCAATCTAAATGGAAAAAGGTCCAGGCCATAGTACAGAACAGAGTGAAACAGAATCTTAATATACAGGTAGAACATTAATATTGATTTTTTATGAAGTGTAGAGAGAAACTCTTTGATGGTATTGACATGCAGTGTTATAACAGTCTTTGATTCTGACAGTATACAGTCGTAACCTGAACAGACTGAGACTACTTGACATGATTTTGCCAAGTAAGAGATTTTTATGGATCAACATAGTTTGTTGAATCAATATTTCTTGAGAAAACCCTAAACCCTAAAACTTATGCCCAACATCTGAGGTAAATGATATGGTTATACGTCTAACCTTACAGTACCTGTAAACCTTCAAATCTGATTGGTTAATTGGAATTGAAATGAACCTAGCATTTGTTATGCTAAGACTGTCTCTCTAAACCTTGTTGTTTTGTGTTCTTTCAGAATGACTGTCACAGCAGCCGTAGCACAGATTTCAGTTTTAAAAAGAAGATGCTTTCTGTGTCAGGCAAAGACAGGACAGAGCGACAGAATGATGTCCAGAGCAAACGGGACGGAGGGAAAAATGGACACAGTGAAGATGGGCAAAAATTACTGACCACTTGATGCGTTTCTGAAAGACTGAAACAACACGCTGCAGATGCCATTGTTTATTTGAGACATGGGGTTCGCTTTCACAATGTATTACTGACATATATATTATAATATATATTATAATAAAGATAACTTGCACAACCCGTTCATTAAAATATTTTAAAATTTGAAAATGTTTGTGATTCTACAACATTTCATACAAGTTTTTGCATTTAAAGGTAAAATGTGCGACTAGAATCATCACACTTGTAAAATTAATTCTTGAATTAAAAGTTAAACCGGTTTGTGGAACAGTGTCCCGTCTGCCATTGGTTAAAAAGATTGAACCTCCCTTTACCTGATAGGTGAGTTTGAGAGAGTGGCAGACAGACAATGTTGAAATGGTTGTTCCAGTGGCTCTGGTACTGCATTAGCAGCACACAGGCTGTTGGTTTCATTATTAGGGATAATAAATAGTTACACTTGTCATCTATATGAATGAACTCTCAGCATTTAAGTCTCTGTAAAATGCAGAAATGCAAAATCCATTTTGGGTAAAAATCAATGACTGACTTATGCTTGTCTCTGCATAACGATAAGGGATAGGAGAAAGTATTTTCATGTCAATAAAATGTAGACATCATCATATCATCTTTTCTATATGGATTGTATTTTGTAAATTTATGACCCAATAGTGCTCATCGGCCTGTATGTGTGGAAAACACAAAAAGAAAAGATTAAAAGATAGTAGTTAGTTAGAAAATGATGACGTGTAGTTTGGACAGCCAGCATTTGACTGTCTGTATGTCACCTCATTTCAACAGCAGGTTTTGTCAAAACCTGAATAAATGACTGCAGCCGGACTGACACCAATAAAAATACACAGGGATGTACGTTTACAGATATATAATGTGTAGTCAGAGGCATATGGCACAGTGCATTTATATTACATTCAATATTTAGAATGTAATGTATTTAATGTAACTATTATGTAAGTGTTTGATATTATTATATTATACAGTGTTAGTGTTAGAGTTACATTATGCTGGCCAGTGGATGTCGCCAGCGTGTAAAATCACAGTATGTTTGAACAGAGTCATGAGCTCTTTGTTAAAATAATAACGAAATAATATGAAATAATTAATTAAAATAATAATGAAAACGTAACATATATAGAATCGGAACATTTTAAGTAAATACATAAATAAACGCGTTCTTACGTCTTAAAGGCGTCTTAATCAAGAACCAATCAAAGAACGCGACGTCACCGCCCAATCAGATTGATTAATACTAGACCCCACAGACGCAACCAATCAGAATGCGGGATCTTACAATCCAATATGGCGACGCTGTAGAGCAGTGAATTAGATGAATTACACACAAACCAAACCCAGAGCTAATTCATTCTTACAGAATGACATTAGTTTAAAAGGCACAGTCCCGCAAATGGTCACGTTTTATGGGCACCAAATGTTTCTGAATAAAAAATGTTTTGTTTGCTGTTAATAAATGATATCTTCCACCTGCAGGTGGAGTCATATTGTCAGCAGAAGAGTTTATGTTAAATGTGTCACTGTGCTGTACATGCTAATTCTCAGAATATGTCTGTTTGTTCATCCACAACGATTTTCACAGGCACTCTGTATTAATCTTTCATCAGTTCAGGTACTTTTATCTCTCCATACAGCAGCGTGTCTGTTCTTCTTTATAAACAGTGACTTTCAGTCCTTGCTTCTGATTGGTGGGTAGCTGTGCTTTATTCATGACCACCTAAAGATTCTGTGTATCAGCAACCACCCTTATATAAAATACAGTGAAGTAATAATGAAATAAATGGATAAACTCATGTCGAGATATAAGCAGCTGTACAATGCGTCCCTGTCACAGATGCCAGTCTCACACATCTCATCTCTGCAGCTGTTACGGGAGATGTGTCGGGTTGTGCTGGGCTGTGTGTGACCGTGGTGCTGCCGGATGGAGCCCGTGTAGCAGCCTGACATCAGCTGCACAGCGTCCAGAACACAGTCATGCTTCACATCGTGTGTTCATGAGTGTTTTATGCTGGAGCAGGTGAACAGCTGGGTCAGTTTAGGGTGTATGTTTGACCACAGACAATATCCAGAATACTTGCAATACAAATGGGTTTTTTTTGTAAAATCTAGCAAAATCATGAATGATCTTATTATGTATTTTTATGATGATTTTTAAGTTTCTATCGCATTAAACTGGTTCTATGGCTTCTATGTGCTATTAGGGTTAAGGATTTATTTAGCAGTCATAACATCGAAACATTGAATTTAAATTATCTGTCAGAAGATTCAAACGCTGAAGAAAAAACATTTAAGAATCCAGAAACAAGCAAAAACAAAACAATGATAAATCATAATTTAAAAACATCCCATTTTACAACAGATAGTTCAAACAAAATGACTGCTGTCTCATTAACATTCATTCAGTAGCTAAATGATGGAAACAATAGTTTTAAACAGACATATTTGTGAATTTAATTCAAAGACTTTTTATGTTTATAGGAATTGAGGGGAATTTGCTTAATTTCAATAACAGAATAATTTTTGTTTTCTTTGCATTAAAATTGATTATTTGTATCTTTTATTTCGGAGTGAAATGACATCAAAGATTAAAATCAGCTAAGCGGGGTTCACATGCATTATTTACTTTTATCAGCTAAATCAGTTTCTGAAAGCTGATGTCTCAGTCTGAATAGTTGCTCTGTGATCTGTGTACATGAATGTGTGAGAATGTCCAAGTGTTCTTAACATATCTAGCTGTTACCCAATCCTGAGAAGACAAAAGTTTAATGGTACTGTGTGAAACTCTCTGCTGTTGGATGTTTCCTTCCCCATGCTGTGTCATGTTTGTGTCAGAGATACACTGTGTGCAGAAAAAGAGTTTGATCCTAAAAGTTGATGTTTTAAACTGATAAGTGACTGTGTAACAGCCTACCACGCGTAATCATATCCTGTCCACAGAGACGCTTCTCTTGATGTGAGATATTGTCACATAATATTACAGTTCTTTTATTATAGATGCGTCCACATGCAATACTAAAATTGAGTCTGTGAAGCTGATAATAAAAGCTGAGGATAAAAATATCTCATATCAAAAGTCTATTTGTGCTGTAATACATCTAAATGTATTGATACATTCATCATTACTGAAATCTCCGCTCCACTGTCAATGTAAATATATTGGATTTGTTTCGTTTTAATGGGTGAATGATTTATTCATCTCTAGCCTTCCTCTTTCTGTTGCGATGACTCTGTCTGAGCCCTTTAATCTTTTGCTTCATAATTTGCACTTAAGCTGTTTACCTCAAAGACTTTCTCTGTGTTTCTTGTCCACACAGCTCAAAGCTCATGTTTACATTACAGTCATTTAATCTCATTTCAGATATTACAGAAAAATATGATCATTTCTCATGACACATTCTGACACAAAGCAGTTTTATTAAAACCAAAATGTTGATGCTGAGTGTGTTTCAGTGATATATATAATATTTCCACTCTGTAACAGATAAAAGGCTACAATCTTAATATCATTTAGCCTATTGGCATTATTCTGTATATTTCTCTCAGAAATGCTTGAAAGGAACCAGAGTTTTGACCCTACAGCTGTTTTTTAATATCTCAGTATCGTGTGTAATGTGTACAGAATCTAAATTAAAAGTATCTAAATAAAATTGAATTTCAGAGAGGCTAGCAATAGCTATCTTTAAAAGCATAAGATCTTCAGCGCTCTCCAAAGCCAGGCCTCCTCTGGACACAGAAACACAGTTTGACAGGAAAGAGGACATTCTATCACTGCACTTGGACTGAAAATAAAACATTGTGTTTTTTCACCACAGATATATGTTTATGTTCATGTCTTTTGTGTTTGATATCAGGATGTGAAGAGACCTTCAACAATAACCTACCCCTGCTTTTATTGTGTTTATTATGCAACCAAATCTGGACATTGGGTTGAATTAGTGAAATGAAAATTGAGATTCTCAGAAATCGAACTAATGCTTCATTCTGTGGAAGTTAAATTTAGAGATGCTATTAAAAGATCTTGTGTGATGCTCTCACACTCACTGGTCACAGGGTCCAAAACCAGACTAATTAAAAGCCCAAATGTGTTTAAAAGTTTAAAAGCACAGTGTATATCAAAACCTTCCTGAAAATGTTTATATGGAAAATAACCCTGAAGGTCTAAATATGCATCAGGACACATATTAATATAAAATATTATAAAATATTATTAATATATATGTTCACATCATAGAACAGCCTCATGTGCAATCTATATATGCTGTGCATTCTTATCATGACTAAATCACAGCTTTTGACCAATCAGAATCAAGGACCAGCACTGTTCATTTAAAATGGACAATATGCATATTATTTCTTCAATACACGAAGCCCAACATTTAGTGACATATAATTGCTGTGAATATTGATGTACCGATGGTGTTCTCATGTTCAGATGCTGAGATTGGATCATGGACATATAATAGATTTGTCTCCAGACCAGAACTGAAGTTGTTCAGACTTTAGATATAATTCAGTTCAGTTCATTTTTAACAGCTTTTAAAAGCATTATGCTGGTAATACACTGGGCATTATTATGATTATAATCAGTGGAAAACATCATTATTACTTTTCCTCATGTTTAGAATTGTTCAGACATCAAACCTGAAGTTTTGACTTGGCAAGTTTCTGTTACTGGCAAGTTTCACCCATTGCAACCACTCAGAAAATTCCAGCACCATGACAGAGTTTTAAATGGGCAAGCATTTAAATTTACACCAGGTTACCTCAAAGTCAAGTGTCCTATGTTTCACAATATACTAACACTGACGTCTTTTCATAGTGTTAACATCCCTACTGAGTGCAGAAAAATGCCCATATTTTCATATACTGGTGCTAATGAGGAGCCGGGTGGAGCCCCTTCCTTCTAAGCCAATAATGTTGTATCTACTTTCATTTTTCAGGGAATCCCTCTATTTTAAATCATGTGTATGTCAGCACTTCTGCATGAATGAACCTCTGATCTGTACTGTATTTCCTCTTTTTGCTTTCCTTTCTCGTTCATTTCCTCTTTATTTCAAACCGGACGTCCGTGCGGATGGATGTGTGAAATCGTCGGACTTTTTCCTTCTCTGTTTCTTTTTCTGTTTTCTATTGAACAAAGTTAAAGATGTCAAGTGTCACTCCTGATGCCTCAGTCACTTCATGTTTGCTCACTGGTCATCATTTCATTTAAATCAGGACAGATTGTCTCCAGACATTTGGGGAAGATCTCAAATTCAGCAAATAATATAAAAATGTTATTTTTTCTTTGTTGGGGGGGGGGTGTCTACTGCTCAAAGATGCATATTCAATATAAGGTTTTGGAAATAAAGATTTTTGGTTAATTTAGCAGTATTATTTTGACTAATAATTATAATTAAACGAATGTGACAGAAGTTACATGCTGATCAGCTATTGTGCATTTTACCCCGGTGAGAGACGGGGGTAACATGTCTGTTTAATGTCCAACTTTGCTGCACAAAAACTGCCACCATTCTTACCTCAGCTTCCCTTTAAGGATAAATAAGTAATTTTAAACCAACAGACTTGAAGGGCTATCTTAACAGCATCTGTAGACGTTGCAATAATTACCTGCTAATGTTGCCGATAAATAACCACAAAAAATGCAACATAGCTTGCGATGGTTTTGAGCTTCCTGCAGCTGTATCATTTAATGTTCCTGTTATATAAAGAGCTGTGCAAGAGTTACAGCCTCATTTACATTAGAAGTATGTGACTGACACTAACTGAACTGTGTTGTCAACTTACAGTGACTCTCAACATGAGAGACCCGAGAGTTAAAAGAGAAAACATGCATAACTCCATTACATGATGCTGGTACCTGGTGACTGTCAGGTTACGTCAGTTATCGGATGGACAGCTCAGTGTTAGTTTTGATTTGACGCGTGTGGGAACATCTGTCAACTGAAACACTTACTGACTGCCGCGAAAGTGACGAGTTCATATTAGTGATTATTTTAGCTCATTCATTCATGAATGGTGTTGGCAACTCTTCTCAACTTTATTGTTGTTTACAACAGACTTCTTTTGGATTTGCTGTAAAATGTGAAGGTTAAATATTTTTACTAAAATGGGAATGAAATTGTAAAAGTGTTTATCAGTTGTCAGTCTCTAGCAGGGGCCACAGATTTGACTTCCAATGACGACTCGGAAACTTCTGGTTTCTAGGTGTGAAACTGTAGAAATGTTTGTCAGTGGATTTAATGCATCATTAGATGGGTAATCTGGGGGCATTATGACACTGTTGCCCTGGGTGTGATTTCAGCTAAATTTCGCCATCATAACCAGTTTTTGTCATGGAGTTTCCTGAATCATTTTCTGTTGTATAATGATTGCAACACTGGACACTGACAAGCACAGAGGTTTACGGTTTTGAATAAATAGCAAAAATAAAGTGAGTCAGCTGACTTTCTCTAATGCAGGGAGTTCCGGCCAGATACCCTCAAACCTGAACTCTCTAAACCTGAACTCTCTAAACCTGAACTCTCTAAACCTGAACTCTTTAAACCTGAACTCTTTAAACCTGAACTCTCTAAACCTGAGCTCTCTAAACCTGAGCTCTCTAAACCTGAACTCTTTAAACCTGAGCTCTTTAAACTTGAACTCTTTAAACCTGAACTGTCTAAACCTGAGCTCTCTAAACCTTAACTCTCTAAACCTTAACTCTCTAAACCTTAACTCTCTAAACCTGAACTCTTTAAACCTGAACTCTCTAAACATGAACTCTTTAAACCTGAACTCTTTAAACCTGAACTCTCTAAACCTTAACTCTCTAAACCTGAACTCTTTAAACCTGAACTCTTTAAACCTGAGCTCTTTAAACCTGAGCTCTCTAAACCTGAACTCTTTAAACCTGAGCTCTTTAAACCTGAGCTCTCTAAACTCTTGTTTTTACAGTAAGATTAATGAACCAGAGCCATTCAGTTCTCTCACACATCTCTATCTGAAACATTAAACTGCAGGTTATTTTCACACTTTGATTTGAGGCCAAACTAACAGTTTATGTAAAATCAGGCCTGCCAGTTCAAATTCAGAATCATCATTATAAACGTATCATTGTGGATCAGGGACAGATATTGATCTCATTTTAAATTAATAGTATTAACAAAAAAATGGTTTTAAATATCGATCTGTTCTGCACTTGCTTTAAATAAGTAAACCAATTGTATTGTAAAGGTTGTATTAAAGGTTTAAATTGGAATGACAGTGACATGAAAATCTTAAATAATATTTTAATAAATGTGAAAATATTAGTGATATTATTCTGTAAAGGTGCTTTGAAACGTTTTTTATTTTTTAAAAAGGTTGAACTTTTCACTTGCACAGTAAGTAGCTGAGTAAACAAAGGCAGTGATAGATTGTGTGATTATACTGTGATACTGTGCAGGTTTATGGAGAGAAGTTCTGATCACTGGAAAATGCTGATTCTGTTTTATTTTTGATAGTTTGCCAGGAGCTTCTTGGAAGATGGTGGCGGGAACATGTTAAGATCTTATCAGCCGGTTTCTAGATCTTGACTCATGAACATCTGGAGGGGCGACAGACTGCAGCCAGTGGAGGTTTCATGTGCCCAGGTCAAGGTGTGGCCAACCATCTTCTAACATCTATGCTAACAGATGATGTGAGGAGTCAGGAGGGGGGATCTAGCACTGGTCTGGGGCAGATTAAATGTCTCAGAAAGTATTTTAGACAGAAAATCCCCCCATTTCAGGCTGTGAGAAATGAAGGTGTTGATGAACCGTTTTAGCAATCATTGTTTTCCCTTCTAATGATATTGTAATGCCTCATTTTTATATTATTTTAAGGCACTTGATCACACTATAAAATATCCAATACATTTATCAGAATGATTATTGACTACGCTATTAGAATCAGAATGCATGTGTTGATCTTGTTCTTAGCTTTGAATATGTTGGGCATGATGTGATAATGGATCGTTCAGGCGGGTCAGAATAATATTAGCTAGTATGATGCTATTAATAATATATGATAATATGATCAAATCCCACACAATAATCCCTAAGCGTGATACAACAACCTGCCGTTACATCATATCCTGTGGAAACTATTTCCTGATGACATCACAGTATTCCCACAGTGTCAGCGTGATGTCAGAGGTTCCCCAAGATTATTTTCTGTTTAAGACAAATGCCTCTGACTGAACTGTAACTTTAATGTCACTTTTGATTTATGATATTTGAAGTTAAAGAGATATTTAGAAGGGCAATAGTAAAGACTGGGTCACATTTTAAATGACAAAAGCACTTTACATTACAAATGCTTTATAAACAAAATTCACTATTGCTATTAAAATGAAATTACTATTATTAACAACAGGCAAGCATACAAGCAAACACAAATAACCATTCTGACTAAAAAGTGTTTTTTCAAAGATGTTTTTATTCCAAAAATGCAATTTATATAAAAAAATTCATAATTGATATAAAATTATTATCCACATATTTAAACATTCGTATTCAAATCAGCAAATTACAAAATAAATATCTCTTCTCCTCTTTAAAAAAATAAATAAACTATGACATCTGAAATCTGTGATGCATCAGGTTTGGAGAAAACACAAGAAAATCACAAGATCCCATTACTACATGATGACATGAACGTGTTTCTCACAGAGATCAGGAGAAAATCCAATGACCAAGTTGTGACACATGGTCATATGCTGAATAAATAACATTTCTCTTCTATAAATACACTGCATGACACTTTCTGTCACTATTTCACACACTTTAAACACACAGTAGACTGCAAAGAGTGTAACCAATTTAAATACTTTAAAATAATGTAAATAAATATGTAAATAATAATATAAGTTTCCACAAATAAATAATAAATAAATAAAGGTTTGCTGCCAGTAGTAAAGATTCCTGTCACCGTATTTAATGTCACCAAACTATATATATTTTGCCGTATGCGGGATGTTTGGCTTATGGACTCACGGCGTTCCCACACTGCTGGACAGGGCTGGAGGTCTCGGGCGTCACGCCGGGGAAAGTGAGGACACTGCGGAGGGCGTCGCAGCTGAACGCCTGCAGCTGCTGCAGCGTGAGATGGGCGCCAACCTGCCTCTTGTATTCATTTGTCAGTTTTTTGTCCAGGTCAAGCTCAGACGTCTGTCTGTCTGATGTCTTAAATCCTGCCTCACTCTGCAACTGTGCAAATAAAACCAGACGAGCCTTTAAATTGCATGTTAAAAGTCAGCCTTTAAATTTTGTTGTTAATAATGTCTTATTTTTAAATTTTCTCCATGTCTCCCCAGAAATTAAACAGTCCAACAACAGAGAAACATTATAGCTCTGCAGCGAAACAGAAAAAAACTTCATTCACCTGTTTGAAATGATTTTGAATTAAACCTCCGGCCTTCATGTGAACTTTTGCTATTTCATTACATTTTTCAGTTCCTTAAATTCAAATTACAAATCTGCATTGAATACAGAAATGTTTAGTTTTGAATGTGGCACGACACTGATACTGTAAGTAAACCAGATGTAAAACTAACCTGTCATGTTACTGCATCGAAACGTTATTGCTAACATTTAACAGATGAATTTAACTGAGTTGTGAAATAAAAGCAGCTTCTCTTTGTATGTTGCTGCAGTTTTAAACATGCTACAGCTATTTAAACCACAGACTGTGCAATACGACACCAACTACGACTTAAATTTAGAAGTGCATGATATCAAACTTTAAAATAAACCTGTGACTGAACGGCTAAATACTTCCTTACAGTCACAAATAAGATCTTAATATCTAGATAGCAGGGAGAGCAGATCAAACGGAAACTTGTGCCTCTGGAACATTTCAGAGGAAAAGAGTTTCTGAAGATTAATTCTACGTTCTGCCATAAGTCCCACACGTGTCTTACCTTGTTAATAAGGAGCAAAAGGTCTCGAAGTTCAGCTATAAGTTCATCCACTTCCTCTGTTTCCGGAAGTGTGGGAGCTCCACCAATCTCTCTCAGCAGATTCAGATGTAGATTCAGTCCCTTGAATATGTGATCGAGGCAAATCTCCTGCGACAGAGACAAGATTCCCGCTGGTTATTCTCAGAATCTAATGGAGAATGATGTCTCTCCAAAAAGCAATAATGGTCAGGAACCTGACGTAACACTGACTGAAACTCACCAGAGTGAACGTTTCAGAGATGCCCTCAAGAGCAGGAGATGCAGGGATGAGATTGTCCTTCAGATGTTGCAGCTGAAGATTGACTGAACTGCCCAGAGTCAGAGACTGAAAGAGAAACCGTAACATGTTAAAACATGGTGGGACACGTTTCTTACTAGGACATGAATCTGATTCTTCACTGACATGTTTTAGCACATCTCTACATACCTGTAGTTCATAATGCATTTATCTCTACAAATCACTGGTAAATATTGAGAGTGTTGAATATGATTGAATATGATGACATCAGACAT